>CAMZMU010000076.1:36648652-36848597 GCA_947311845.1 Poa pratensis | reverse complement strand
CTACAATTTTCCAATCAAGCAAAGGATCCTTGACTTCACTAAGCATTTTAACTTCCTCAACTTCCTTTTCTAACTCAATCAGCATAAGAGATTCATCATGTTCAGTTTCTTTAACTTCTTCTCTTAAACCACTAAGTTGAGACATGAATGGCAGCAAATATTCAGGATAGTTCAATAATTCATTAAGAGTTTCCTCCAAAGTGAGAGGAACATTTTCAGCAATATTAATAGAATTCATTCCAACCACAGGTGACGCTTGTGGTTTCCCTGCAGACATACTCAATAAGGTAGCTTGATTATTAGCTAGTTTTGACAAAGCTTTGTCTAGTCCTGCAGCTTGAAGTTGTAAGCCTTTAATATCAGAACTAATAGAGGCAACAGACTTATTCAACTCTTGTATCATAGTGTTATGACTAGCAACTTGTTCCATAAGAATTTTGTTAGCCTCATAATTATCATTGTGTAATGACATAGGCTTCCAATTATTATCGTTAGCATTAGGATATGGAACAAAAGGACGATTGTTGGGAACATATGGTGGTTTATTATAGGAGTTATAATTGTTGTTACCATACCCATTATTACCATAGTTCCTAATGAAGTTGACATCAATATTTTCAGAATTGTTACCAACTAGTTCTTGCAAAGGAACATTTTCAACACTAGGTTTATTAAGCAAAGCAAGAATAGTATCCATTTTAGATGACAAATCATTAGTTTCCTCAATAATTCACTTTCTTAGAAGGGTTGGGTGCCCTATCAGTATGCCATTGACTATAGTTTTGCAAAATGCTTTCCAATATGTTTTTAGCTTCTACTATAGTCTTACTCATAAAAGCACCTCCAGCAGCAGAATCAAGTATATTTCTAGACATGTAGTTTAACCCATTGTAGAAAGAGTGTAATATGGTCCATTCATTAACTCCATGTGAGGGACAAGTTCTAAGCATAAGTTTTATCCTATCCCAAGTCATAGCAACATGTTCATTTTCATTTTGCCTAAAAGAAAGAATGTTGTTTCTATTTTGCAAAATTTTAACAGGAGGATAATATTTCTTAATGAAAGCTTCTTTTAGATCATCCCAAGAATTAATACTACCAGATGGTAAGGAATGCAACCACTCTTTAGCTTTTCCTCTAAGTGAAAAAGGAAATAACTTCAGTTTTAGGATATCACTTTCCACATTTTTAAACTTTTGCATGTCACATATTTCAACAAAGTCATGAAGATGCATAGAGGCATCCTCCATAGCACTACCACCAAATTGTTCCCTAGTTATCAAGTTCAACAAACTAGGACTTACTTCATAACTCTCAGCATTTATCTTAGGTGTGGCAATAGCTCTTGTGATAAATTGATCATTAGGAGTGTTTGTGTAGTCACACAACTTAGTTCTTTCTCCCATTTTAGCAAGTTTTTTTGTATTTTTTATTTTTTATGCAAAACTGAAAATAAATATGCAAGCGGAATATGATATGCAATGACACTAACAAAACAAATAAATTGCTTTGTAAGTAAAGATGGATAAGATGGTGCTCACGTAGGTGCAACCTCCCCAAGCTTAGGTGTTAGCACAAGTTGGTGAAGTTGACTTCGTTGTGAGATGAATGCGATGATGCACACCCTTGGATAAATCTCTCAGCTATGATTCCCCGGCAACGGCGCCAGAAAACAGTCTTGATGGCCCTTGAAAAGGTTGATCTACGACGCCAGAAAACACTTTGCTTGATCTCCGGTGCGTAGTTACCTGCGTCAAAAGTAAATGGGTTAGGTTGAGACTCCAAGTGCAGAGTGTGTAGTAGTGGAAGACGTGTTTTCCCCACGAGGGTGACTCGAGGGTTTAATATCGAACTCTCGGGGAATCAGTAGTGAAGATATATCTTCTTATCCTTCTTTTGGTTACCTACAAAACAAAGTTAAATGTTTTGGTCCTCAATCTCACCTGTGGTTGTCAAGCACAAGGTGTAAGAATGATATCAAGATAGTTATGCAATGCAAACAGGAAATAAATATGCAATGGTGGTGGATGCAATGGTAAATGATATTTTTGGGTTTTTTAATGATGTATGCAAGATGAAAAGTATTTTTGTATTTTCGGATTTAATGATGGCTGAAAATGGAAAAGTGGTATATGGTGTTGGAAAGGTGTTTCTTATGATTAAAAATGGACCGGGGTTCATGGTTTCACAAATGCATTCTCTCTTTATAAAGTGGCAGACAATGAAACACACACAGAGTTAACATATGAGATTGCAACACAGGGTTTGATAACAAGTTACTTAGATATATGGGCATCACGTCCTAACATAGAGACCTTTTGGTTATTAGTCTCTCTTATACTCCACCAAGATGCGAACCAAATCATAACACCTCAGTAATTAAGATGACTCAGAGTATAGCAATAAGTTTCATGACATGAAGTGAAAATAAGAACATGCTGGATCTAGTCACAGGAAGAAGCTTGGTCACCCTCAACCCTTGCAGCATGGTATTTTTGTTTATCCCTAGTGAGGTAACAAAGTAAGGTAAACACCCAAGTGGATCGCGATATTAAGTTGTCAGCTTACCGCACTCACCACTCCCGTTACTCCAACTAATGCACACGTTCCCCCACACACGCTCTCATAAACATGCTTGATCATAACAAGTAGACAAGAACGGGGTACATAATATGCATCTATACTCATAACTGAAACAAACATTGCAATCTCAAACATATATTAACTCATAGAAAGATCCACCACATAGGTATTACAACGGTGACCGTAATCATGTTCAGCAGCTCATACGGTACTAATTAGTGAAGCTCAAGAGAGGAGAGATACATAAGTTACTTCCACAAACCCATAGTCCAGAGGTGGACTACTCCCTCTTCATCATGGAGACGGCGGAGAAGTCGATGGAGAAGATGGAGACCACACCGGCAGCGCCCCGCCGGAGTTTTCCCCCTCCAATCTGCAGCTCCTGATCTCCGTTTCGGTGTTTCTGTGTTTGTGCGGCGCTCCTTCCAGAACGTCGGGGGACCTTTTTTATAGGCGTTTTTAGGTCAAGACGGAGTCGGTGGACGAAAGATCGACGGCAACGGAGCCACGAGGGCCAAACGAGTGGGCCCCACGCGGCCACAGTACATGGCCGCGTGGGCCACCCCCTTTTTGCCTTGCGCGCTCGTTTGCTTGATTCCTTCGCTCCTACGTCTTCTTCCTTCCAAAATAACGACCTCTGTATTTTTCCAGAATTTTATGACGACGTTTGGGTCCCTGAAACATAAAAGGAAAGAAATAGGGTTTTCTGCCTGCGCAGGGTTAATTCCATAAAAATAGGAAACAATTGATTTATTTCCTAAAATCATTAAATAACAGTAATATAACCCTTATATGATGCAAATATGATTAGAATATAAGTGATAAAGTGCAAAGTTCATGTATGCATTTTACATGCATCACCAAGGCAGGCTGGACCGCCTGCTCCAAGTTATCTCCTGCCCGCAGCTCTGCCTTCTATCTTCGGCCGCCTCCCGCGTGGGCCTTCGTCAAGTCCTCCGTGATTGGCCTGTTTAGCCCCGATATGCACTGGGCATCTATCGCTCCAGTACCTTTTATTGTCCTAAGACTCTTTTATTCGATCGAGCGTCTGTGCTCACTAGTCTGAACTTTGGTCTGTATGCCTATCTGAACCTTCGGCTGCTACTCTTTTACCATGTTAGTTAAGTTTTTTTTCTCGTCATGGAACACACGCGGACTGGGTGACCGGGTGAAATGTGATGACGTTAACGCTGCTCTCTCTCTTTCGCCTCCTACCGTTCTATGCATTCAAGAATCTAAACTTGAAGACATCAGCTCTTTCAAGCCTCCACTTTCTTGCCTCCATCCCTTCGATCCTTTGTGTTCAAACCCTCCACCGGCGCCTCGGGCGGCATTATCACGGCTTGGGATGCGCGTACTCTCAACCTCATCTCTCACTCCATCAACGATTTTTCCGTCACCACTGTCTTCTCCTTCCGCATGGATGATCTCAAGTTCGCAGTCATTAATGTCTACGGGCCTTGCGACTTCCACTCCAAGAAAGATTTCCTTGACTCGCTGTCTCTCGATTTCGCGCGCATTTCTGGCCCCATTGCTATCATGGGCGATTTTAACCTTACGCGCTCACATGCGGACCGATCCAATGACAATTTCAACCAAGCTGAAGCTTCCATCTTCAACGATTGCATAAACTCGCTTGGTCTCATTGATCTCCCTCTCCATGATCGTTGTTTCACTTGGTCCAACATGCAGGCTTCTCCGGTCCTCGTTCGGCTTGATCGGGTGCTCATAAACACTTGTTGGAGCCTTACTTTTCTGGACTCCACCCTTTCTTCCGACACTAGGGCTGTCTCTGACCATGTGCCCATCTGCCTCACTGCCTCTTCCAAGGCCCCCCGCAGTACTATTTTCAGGATGAACAACTCTTGGCTCACAAACCACCGTTTTAAATCGCTGGTCTCGTCAAACTGGCAAAGTGTCCGCCCCAGACACGGAGATCGCTCCACCCTCTCCTGCCTTTGCCTTCGTCTCAAACGCACGAGAGAAGCTGCTAAACGGTGGGCCAAGACCACCCGCCTCCCTTCCATCCTTTCCGCAAATTGTCGCGCCGTCATCGAGTTCCTCGACCGCTTGGAAGAATGCCGGCATCTCCATCCTCCTGAAGCCCGGCTTCGTACTCTCGCCCGTGCTGCTCTCTCTGATCACGTGGCTGCCAACGCTTATTGGAGGCAACGGGCAAAAATTAAGTACTGTACCCTTGGAGATGAAAATTCCCGCTTCTTCCACCTCACCGCCTCCTCTCGTCTTCAAAAAAACCAAATCCAGCTTGTCTCTGCTCCTGACGGCACCTCCCTTTACTCACACGACGACAAGGCCACTCTCCTCACAAGTTTTTACCGCCATCTGCTCGGCACGGCTGGCCCTTGCTCCTTCTCCTTCGATCTCCCTTCGCTGGTCGCCTCCACCTCACTTTCGACTTCACAAGCTTCCTCCCTTGTTCAACCGTTCTCCCTTGATGAGATCCGCACCACTGTTCTTTCAATGCGTGATGACTCTAGCCCCGGTCCTGATGGTTTCGGACCTGCTTTTTTCAAAAAATTCTGGGACTTGACTAAGAATTCTCTCCTATCTCTGGTCTCGGAGTTTCTCCAGCCGCAGACTGATCTCCGCCCATCAACAAATCATACATTGTCCTCCTCCCTAAAAAACCTGGAGCTCACTCGCCTGAAAACTTTCGACCTATCTCGCTTCAGAACACCTGCATGAAAATTGCTACCAAATGTCTAACCCTCCGCCTTAAACCTCTCATGCCTTACCTTGTCCATCAAGACCAAACAGGGTTCATCTGCGGCCGATCCATAGCCGAAAATTTTGTCTACGCCGCTGACATTGTTCAGGCCTGCCACAAGCGTGCAGCCCCTGCAATGGTTTTCAAGCTCGACTTCCGCAAAGCTTTTGACTCCATCAGTTGGGAAGCTCTGGATCGGAATCTCCAAGCTAAAGGCTTCCCCCAGGAGTGGCGGAATTGCATCACCGCCATCAACACCTCCAGTCAGACTGCTGTCCTCTTAAATGGCAAGCCCTGTAACTGGATCCAGTGCCGCCGGGGTCTTCGCCAGGGGGATCCCCTATCCCCTTTCCTTTTTAACTCGGTGGCTGATGTTCTCCACAGCTCATTCTCCAGGCTTCCCGGGAGGGTTTGCTTCCTCACCCGCTCGTCGATGACCTCCCTTGTCCTGTTCTTCAGTACGCGGATGACACGCTCATCATTATCCGCGCTGGAATTGACTATGTCCACACTCTCAAATCCATCCTTGCGCCTTTTCTGAGGCCACCGGCCTCCATATCAATTACCACAAGAGTACGTCCCTATTCACGTCTGCGGTCACTGCTGATGACTTGGCGTCCGCTTTTGGCTGCCCGGTTGCATCCTTCCCCCAGGTCTACCTGGGACTTCCCCTATCCACTCACAAATTTCGCGCCGCGTACCTTGCTCCCATTGTTTCCCGCTGCGATGGGTACCTCGCCGGATGGAGGGGGAGGTGCACACCGATTGGTGGTCGTCTTATCCTTGTCAACTCGGTTCTCTCTGCTCTGCTCTCCCACGCCATGGCAGCCGACATCCTCCCGCAAGGCATCATTGAGGCCGACGTCGCCGTGCGTTTCTCTGGACTGGGGAAGACTCCTGCAATGGTGGCAACTGCAAAGTTGCCTGGACTGACGTATGCACCCCAAAATCCAAAGGAGGCCTAGGGATTCTTTGCCTCTCCTCACAAAACTCTTCTCTCCAAATTCCTTACCAAGCTCCACGCCAGCTCCTCCGCGCCTTGGGCCTCTTGGTTTCGCCGTTTTTACGGCTGGAACCCCTCTCGAGATCTCAGGGATTCCCACCGCCTCGACACTCCCATTTGGAAGGACATTCTTTCCACCCTCCCCTCCTTCGCTCAAACTCTCGGGTCGCCATTGGCTCCGGTGAGCTCACATCGTTCTGGTTCGATCGCTGGACGGGGACACAAACCCTGGCCGAGTTGTTCCCCGCCCTCGCCTCCCACTCCACTCGCCCCAATATCTCTGTCCGCTCAGCCGTTTCCTCCACCTTCTCCGCCTCCCTCGCCCCCCGCCTCTCCGCCGTCGCCTCCTCGGAGCTGCTCTCTATCTCTCAGCTTATCGGCAGCACCAACCTCAGCCCGACGTTGCCGACTCCCGCCTCAACCGCTTCACCAACAAGATTGCTTCGAATCGAGATACCTATGCTGATTTTTTTAGGCACTTGCCTTCTGATGAGTTTGCAGGAGCTGTTTGGTACAATGCCGCACCTAACAATTGCAGGGTTTTCAACTGGTTGGTCCACCACCGCCGGGTCTCTACAAATGAAAGACGCTTCCGCCACTCACTCACCGACTCCCCCGCATGCCCCTCATGCGCCGAAGACGAAGACGTCAACCACTTGCTCCTCGGGTGTCACCGTGCGCAAGAGGTGTGGCGCCTTCTCCCTCCATGCACGCCCATGCCGCCGCCTACCTCCATAGAATTGCTATGGGCATCTCAGATGCACACAAGGGCAAGCTCACCGTTCTCTCCGCTGTCCTCTGGAACATTTGGAAGCGGCGAAACTCCCTCATCTTCAAGGCAATTGACGAGCCCCCGGAGATCACAGCGACAAAATGCATCCAAGATGTCATGCTTTGGACGCATCGATGCCGCGACCCTTCGACGAAAGACTTTCTTTTATATTGGTGTAACTTATTTGATCCCCCCTGAACACTAGATGTGGATCCTGTATCCCTCACTCTCAACCACCTCACCACCTGTAACCTAGTATGTAACTCTATGGTTGGCCCTTCGTAATAAAAGTTCAGGCTGGCCCCGGCCCGCCGTAGTTTCAGTCGATTTTTTTTTCTTTGTGGTGAGAATGGATATCGCCTATCTGCAGGACCCCCTCCCCTCTGTACACCATTGTGGTCACGTACAATTAATCCAGTCCCTCCTCTCATCGATTCAGCACAGAAACTAGCATTTGTATTAATCTTCCATCATGAGGTTTCCATGTTGCCTTTGTTTTGACAGCTTTGACAGATTTATCACGACCTGTTTGAGAGACCTTGCTTGATTTTTGTCCACGTAAGTTCCTAGTAGGCTATGATCAGAGCACAAGCGGCCTGGCATGATCATGTTCGCAATGCGTTGTGTATGGAGGCGAAGGCGATATGTGAAGGGGCCCGATTAGCTATGGAGCGTGGTTATTTACGAGTTATCATTGAAAGCGACTCCAAGGTTGCTGTCCACCTCTGCAATGATGAAAAAACAACACATCAGAGATTATGTCTATCTGTCAAGAGATTAGAGAAATCAAAAGGGCTTTAACTAGCTGTAGCATTATCTATATTGCGCGTGAAGCTAATTGTGCTTCTCATTTATGTGCTAAGCAAGCTAGTATGGTCCAATGTCCTTGATCAAGTCCTTTTTTGCGGTAAATATGGGAGTTTTATTCAATAATCATAGGGTGACAATCTGCTAATACATGAGGATTTAAAAAGGTAGGGACCTGATGCAGCCAACAAGCTGTACTGCGCTCAGTGCGACTATAATTAGCAAGACAGTCAGCAACTCTATTCTGGGAACGTACAATTTTAAGCGGAATAAACTCCCTTTCTTCCATAAGCTTCTTGATCTCACCCACCAGGTGACCATAAGGCGATTTGGAGAGCGATGAGTCACATAGAGCCGATAGTGCAATCGAAGAATCAGATTGAACGACTACCGGCAATGTCGACCATTGCAAGGCCATATTCATGCCATGCATGAGAGCAAGTATTTCAGTCTCAAGCACCTCTGTGCAGTGAAAAAGATGGCGACAGGAGGCAAAGATAATCACCCCATCCGCATCTCTGAAAACCATGCCTGCCCCGGCTTTCCCGTCAACAGCTGAGAAGGATCCATCAACTGATAAAGCAACCCAGTTCGCTGGAGGTGGGTTCCATTGCGCGGTTGGTAGACCGACAATCTCTTTACATGAATCTTGGTCACTGAACATCGGGGTCTTGCCTTTGATTATCTCTTCAGTGGTTTGTCGCCGAATGTTTTGAAGCGAGTGCATGTAGCTCACCAAAAATAAACGGACGCCTGAATTGGTGGTGCCGCCTTCCCATGAGTTATATCTGTCCGCACACTCCATATACGCCATATCAGCATAATTATTCTGTCTCTAGTCCCTGCGTCATGTTCTGCGAGCAGGTGCAGCAGCCACTCTTCCCCATTATAAGCAATGTTTTCCTTAGCCGGAATAGCCCACTCCTCGCCCATGCAATCCCAGAGCTGGCCGGCACTCATTCACGTAACTAGTGCATGAAAGGAATCCTCCTCATCTCTGCCACACAGCATGCATATTGCAGACTTACTCAAATGACGCTTGCATTTATTTTGTGACGTTGCCAAAGCTCCAGACACACTTTCCATGCCACGATCTTCATCTTTTGAGGAACTGAGGAATTCCAGATTAGTTTCCATGCTGGCCGATCACCCTCTGGCCTTGTACTAGATGCACCGGATCCAAAGGTTTCTTCATGTTGCGCCATAGCAACCTTGTACGCACTGCGTACACTGAATAAACCCCTCGATGGGTCAGGATGCCGTGCAATAAAATCCTCCTGTAGACTCGGAGATGTCGTATCTTCAATATAGCCTCCACGTCGACCGGCCAAAAATGCTTATGTACCAGTTGGACATTCCACGCACCATGTACATCAAGAAAATCTGACACTTTGTTCAGTCTACACTCTCGTTTTGGAGTTATAGGACGGAATGAAGGCCTCCGAGGAATCCATGGCTCTCGCCAAGTGCGAATAGATTGTCCATTACCCACCCTCCAGACTATTCCTTTTTTAACTAGTTCAAGTCCGTGCTCCACGCCTCTCCAAACTGCCGAAGCATTGCCAGAAAACATCGTGTCCACCAGGTTACCATTAGAAAAGTATCTCGCCTTTAGTAGCCTTGCACATAGACTATCAGGGGCCTGTCTGGCCAATAAAGCTTGGTTAAAGGCTTGATCAAGTCCTTGACTCTCTCCTAACATAGGATTAAGTCACAGTCCAATGCGTCGGCCCAATCTACTAAACAACATCCTTGTGTATCAATTCTCGCATAATATACGACGGCATTCGTCATAAGGCCGACGTACACACCCCTACCAACCACTATTTAACCATGTCTTTCGAGACGCCCCCTAATCACATGTTCTCAGTTTCAGCAACGGTGACACAGTCTATGAGAACGACAACGTAACATCGAAGCTATTTGACGTCACAAAAGTAAGATGGCTCTGCCTTCGAAGCAGGTCATTCCCAGCGAGGACGACACCTCGCGAAGCAATAATTTCCTTACTTCGGGAAAAAAAGATAGCTGGATATCGTCGACACCCATATTGTACCATCCGGAGTTTTCGAAATGAGCACCCAAAGGTGAGTAAAGGCAAGAATGTAGAGGTTGAAGAATCAGTCAAGCCGAGTCTTGACTCAATCATGGCGGTGTCACATGAAAATCCATGGCACGACACCTCTCGTCTTCATTAACATTCAGAGATGTGAGTCTATCATGGCGGTGCCACGTGGGAAATCCATGGGGCGATGTCGCTTGTCTCACATCCCTAACTCCATCATTGTGGTGGCGAGACGCCACTCATCCTTATCAAGCCTCAGATCCGCGACTCTATCATGGCGTTGCCGCATGGGTAGTCCATGGCACGACGCTGCTTGTCTTCATCAACAATTGGAGAGCAGCAAATCCATCATGGTGGTGACGCATGGAAAATCCAGTTGGACTAACCAAATCTATAATTTGTCCACTAGCTTCCACAAAAGCAATTGTTTATACATCAATAATCTAACAAAACGGTTATCTCATTTGCATTCCAACTTTCTAAGCACAAACCTAGGTGGTTTGAGATATGAAGCACTACAATAACAAGACTGACATCTCCGTTGAGAGGAAATTAAGATGTTCCTCATTGGGTTCTTCAGGTACAACTAATGAGTTGATTCATAGTCTATATCAAGTCAATGAATATGATTTCCTCATTTCTAAAATATCACCGTCGATTCATAGTCTATATGCATACTCGCCTTTTTAAGACTAGCTTTCATTTATTTTTGTGAAGACTACCTTTCATGTTAAAAGGAGGAGGAGCATCAAGAGGATGAGGAGGAGAAGAATACATTGCCGAAAAAATGAATTCCCGTTTACTGTCCAAGTTTCCAATATTGCTTCAAGTCCCAATTCTATGACCTGATTGGAATAAACGGGACAATTTGGTTATCAGGAAGAATAAAAATTTCCATGAATAGTTTGAATGCTAATTAAATATTGCTGCTATATATGCGAAACAAAATGTCTTAATACTGGTGCTATATTTGCGAAATTTGATTCATAGATTGAATCCTTACATTTTTTTGTGGTACAAGGAACTCTTATGTTGTTACTATAGTTTCACATATCATTATAGAAGAACACCAACACTTGAAGTCTGAACCTTATAACACCAGATGAGCACCTCCCTTTCCTTACAGCTCACATAATATGTTCAATACATCGGTATTTAGTATATTTGAAGGTGCCATTCTTTGACGAACCTACATAGGAGGGCAGACCCAGGTACCTCTCATTAGGAACTTGAAGTATTTGCTTTACTTTCTCGCGCCTATCCTCTAGGCAGCTTTTATCAAGGATTTACCAAGATTCAATCGACAATACAAATCAAGAAAAGCTTGAGTTTCCTCCACTTCCTTTTTACTTGCTTTAACGAACATCAGGTTGTAATCGGTGAAGAGAATATCATTTTTACGGATGAGGTCGTGGTGCCACCTTCAAGCCTTCCATATGCGATGACCGCTTAAGAGCATCTCCAACCGTAGTCCCCAAATCCGCCCCCCCCCCCCCCATAGCGTCCGCGGACACGTCCGCGGACACCGACCGGACAACCCCCAAAACTAGTGTCCTACAACTACAATGCTCAAATTTTGACACCCAAATACATGCAAGCCATGCACGCCCATCATAGAGGTAGTTTTGATGTTGAAATAAATAGTTCACACCACGTTATTATAATTAATAATTGTACCTAAACAAATAAAAGTAGCCGGACATAAAAGTTCACATTTTCGGACACAAATCATTGCAAACTAAAAGTCAGTCCCTCCCATGAAGACATACATATGTTCCACCAGATCTGTGAGTAGTTGGGTGTGCGCTACTTCATCTCGAAGTTGTCGATGCATCTCAAGGAATTGCATGACATACTCTGCTTCTTGTTCAGGTAGGTGGACAAGTTCTCCAGGCTTTTCAAAGTCAGTGAGAGCAGCCCCTTCTCCCTCATCCTCCACAATCATGTTGTGCAAAATTACACAACAAGTCATGACCTGCCATAGAACCTCCGGATCCCACATCATAGCTGCTCCACGAACTATGCCCCAACGAGCTTGCAACACACCAAATGCCCTCTCCACATCTTTCCTAACTGATTCTTGCGCAGCTACAAATGCACGTCTTTTGGGAGTAGTGGGATTACTGATAGTTTTTACAAAAGCCGCCCACTGAGGATATATACCATCTGCAAGATAGTATCCCATGGTGTAGTCGTGTCCGTTGACGATATAGTTGCATGGTGGAGCTTCCCCATCACAGAGCCTCTTGAACAGGAGAGAGCCCTGAAGCACATTGATATCGTTGTGAGAACCGGGCATGCCAAAAAAGCATGCCAAATCCACAAGTCTTGAGATGCCACAGTTTTAAGTACAATTGTGGCCTCCTTGCTGTGCCCTTGGTACTACCCACGCAATCCCATTGGACAGTTTTTCCATTGCCAATGCATGCAATCCACTGAACCTAGCATACCAGGAAATCCTCTTGCTTCTCCTAGGGCAAGTAGCCTTGCGGTATCCTCGGCATTAGGTTCTCGCAGATATTTTGGCCCAAAAACCTTCACGACAGCGTATGCAAAGTGCTCCACAGCCTCGATGCATGTACTCTCTCCCATCTGGACAAACTCGTCTATGGCATCAGCGACTTTCCCATAGGCAAGCATTTTCAAAGCAGTGGTGCATTCTCTGCATAGGGAAGAAGGATAGTTTTCGGCAGCAATCATACCTCAACTTGAAATAATCATCATACTTTGTGACTTCCTCATGTATGTGCTCAAATAGCCTTGAGCTCATCCGGAACCGGCGTCGGAAAAACCCCTCATGAAACACCGGTTTCGGACGCTTGAAGTAATCGTCATAGAGATCTCGAGCGCCTTTGAGCCTGTCACGGGCCACGGTGATCTGCCCCTTAATTGATCCCTTGAAGTTAGTTAAGAACATGCTCCTCCTTCTTCTCCATTTCCTCTTGCATGCTCATCATCGACACGACGTCCTCTTCGTCTCCGTCATCAAGCTTGTCTTCATCACTAGATCCGTCGACGAACTCCTTGAAAATAAACTCATCGACGGCCGAGTAATCACACTCCTCATCGGACGAAGAATTCATGCCTACATAAATGGACACTTGCTAAAAAATCCGTCTCAGCCGTTTCAACAAACACTTTGAGAGCGAGGTGGATGTTGGCCGATGCAAAACGTACCGGAAACGAAGCGGCGACGGTGAATTCGTCCGCCAACGGGCTCCGGCGGCCACAGAGGACTTGGCCGCGGACTCTGTGATTTCGGGGGCGGCGGCCCAGTCGAAGGGGGCGGCGACGGAGAACAGTGGTGCGGGCAAACTGGACGGAGCGAAGGTGGAAGAGGAAGAAGCAATGGTTTCCGTCCGATTTGAGGGGGAAATTGGGTAGGCCCGCCTTGACAGATCCGACGCGTCTGGGCGCGTCCGGACGGCTCCAAACCCGCCCTACATATGGGCTGCCTTTGGGGTGTGCCGGACCGCCCGGACGTTTGGCCTGACAATAGGGGGAGTCGGTTGGGTGACGGTTTTTGGGCCAAATGTCATCCGGGCTGTCCGCCGGGACGTTTGGGATGGACCATGACCGGAGATGCTCTAAGAGGCCCTCTGCTGCCAATGAAACAAGATGTTACCATCCTCATAACTAGTGACGAGACGGCCTAAATTCCTCAGTTTGTGTACCATTAAAAAGCATCGAGAAGGACAAATATGTTACCATCCTCATAACTAGTCTGATCCATGAAGGGGCAAACCTCGTCTTTCTCATCACTGCCTCGAGGTAATTCCGCTCAACACGGTGGTAGACTTGTTCATATCCAGCTTAGTGCCCATTATCAATGTTTATTTGCCGGATTGCGCTTCATGAAACAAACCGGGGAGTATTGTATTGGCGGTTGTGCTTCTTTCGGTGCCTAGATTTAATTTTCACCCGTCATAAGGCAATCGAAAACATAGGCCCTCTCAGTTCGACGCGGCGGCTACCTCGCAGATCCCCTTCCCTCGACCACCAAGCGAGCGAGCGAGCGAGGATTTGGGCGTGAATCGCTTCAGCGGGAGTCGGAATCGGAGTTGAAGAGAAATCGGTAACCGAGAGGAATCGGTGACCGCTGGAGGTGGTTATAAGGGCACGCACAATCGGAGTTGAAGCCAGACATATTAGGGCCAGCGAGGATGGCCGCCGCCGCCGCCGCCGCCGGGAAGATGCAGACGCAGGGCAAGCGGAAGCGGGTCGTTGTGGTCATCAAGGACAAGAAAGACGATTACTTTGTGTACAACATCGGCACCAACCACCTGTTCCAGCCCGGCGCCGGCGCCGGGTCGTCAGGCATGGAGGTCCGTCGCCTCCCCAGGCCCGTGGGCCAGATCGCCCACCCCGGCGAGGGCTTCGACTTCGCCCTCGCCGGCGACGGCGCGACCCTGGTGGGCGTCAGCAACCGCAGGCGCACCCTGATGTACGACACGCGCTCCGGCGCGTCGTCGTGGGGGCCGGAGCTCCAGCACGGCAGGCCCGGCGGCACCCACGTCGTGCCGCTGGGGCCGAGGCTCTACGCGCTCGTGAAACGCCGCACCCGGTACGAGCAAGGCGATCCCACCGGCGAGGGCTGCGCTCTCTGCCTCCCCGCCAGGCGAGCCGGCAGCAGCAGCTCCAGCTGGCGTACTCTCCCCGAGCCGCCGGCCGACTTCCGCTGCCTCAACGACTTCCAGATCACCTGCGACCTGACCGCCTACTTCACCGCCGGCGCGCGCATCTGGGTCTCGGCCAGGGACAGGGGCACCTACTCGCTGGACACGGTCAGCCGCGCCTGGCGCAAGGAGGGCGACTGGGAGCTGCCCTTCCACTACCGCGCCCTCTTCGTCCCGGACCTGGACGATCTCTGCTTCGGCGTCTGCTCCAAGACCCGCCACCTCGTCGCCGTCGACATCCGGAAATCCCCGCCGCTCGTCGTCTACAGGTGGGAGGAGACGTTTCCCCGGTGGCTCCATGGCACTAACAAGGCCTGTGGCCTCATGCCACAAGGCAGCCTCGTCTACCTTGGGGACGGCAGGTTCTGCATCGCCTGGACCCTCTTGATGGATGATGTGCATGGCCACCGGGAGCACTTCGTCCAGTTCATAGCCGTGCAACTCGCCAAGACCTCTACTTTATCCGGCAAAAAGAAGCTACGGATGGTCCACCTCAAGGGTTGCTGCTACAAAATGCCAAGTGATGGCCGAATGGCTCATGCATTTTAGCCAAACATCCAAGGAATTCAGGTAAATATGCCCCCTTGTTGTTAGCTTACCCTAGGCCACAATGTCATATGTATTTGGATTCAGAATATTGATGTGAATATTAATAAGTAGTGAGAAGGTTCTGTTGCCAAGTTAATGTTAGTGTGTCTGAATGTTATAAAAAAAGTTAACCCTGAATAAGTAGAGATGGCCTACGACCTGGGTATTCAACTTGTCAGTTTCGAAACTACTCCACTCATTAAGATGCACTCGCGCAGGCGGAAATGTATACATATATATGCTGTTTAGGATATGCATATTTGTTCAACGATGGTTTTTTTGTGTGGGTGGTGGGGGCAGCAAAACATTATTGCTTAGAAACAGACTGCAGCGCAGAAGTGTTGGCGCTGAGATTAAGTAGTTCTACCTTGAATGAGCAGGCAATATTGGAGTGGCTACAAGTTGCGCAAGAGAAATTTGTAGTGGGATAAGACATCTACTCCAGCGCTCCCAACTGTGCCGGGTGGACGCTATTGGGAGTGCCGTTGTCACCCTATTGGGGCCGGCTGCCCTAGGGGCTCTCCCAATAGAATTTTAAATATTTAAATAAACTTAGAAACGCAACGAAACCGGCCAAAATTCAGTATGCACTCTAGTGATGCAAACGAAACTGCACGGGCAAAAGTGCACTGAAAAAACGAGTCATCATCAGTTTCAGGGAGACAACTCCTGCATCATTCCTTTCGAATGTGCTTTGATATTCTTACTGCCCTGTGTCCGCTAGGTGAGGCTTCAGCAGCCGCCATGCGAAGGACTGCAGTTGTGACTGCCTACAGATACAGCTCCAGGAACAACATATGCAGTTGTGTCGGTAACTTTAGCACGGTATGTTGTTCCTTGAGGCTGTATCTGCAGGCAGTCATGAATGTTTTTTCCAAATGGGGCACATAGGCAAAACTACGGATACTAGTGTTCCAATTGCTTATCTGATTAACACATGAGTCTACTTAGAGAACCGACCTTATACCTTCTAAAAGAGCGGACCAATAGGTCGATTTAGGAAGCAAGCTAGAAACTGATGTTCAGAAGTATTTAAATTTAAGGATTAAAGACAATGAGATGTTCTCAACAATTCTCCAAACTGATGTTGTAAGTAGAGCCCTATTTGTAGCCTCATGATCCCTGTCTCCCAAGTCCCAAGCCAGTCTCGTTTGGGCCCGCAAATATCTGCCATTATTCCAAGTATAAAACTGTTCGGGTATCTTGCCTTCTTGATCTTCGTTTTCTTTTATTCAAGTTGATTATTAAGTAGCTGTTGCTTGCATTCTGGATTTGTATGCTAGGGGTGCAGCTGGTGGAGCAGGAGAAGAGAATGCAGCTGTAGGCTGAGCAGGAGATGGAAACGATGCTTATGAAGGTGCTGGAGATGGAAGCTGATGAAGGTTTTGAAGGTGCTGGAGACAAAATCTATGGTTCTGAAGGTGCAGATGCTGATGACACATGCAAGCCAAGATGCAAGCCGAGATGCAAGCAATGCTAGTAGCTCCGAGAGAGGGCTCGTACAAGGGGCCATTGTGCGAGAGGTCATGTTGCAGCTGCGATAGGTCATGATTCAGATGTTGGATTGTTGGTGTTGTTAGTGAAGATGTCATCCGCAAGTGTTTCAGGTGGAAGGTGCCCGGTCGTGGGAGGGGCCGTGGAAGGTTGTGGCGCTGTTTACTTCGATCTAGATGGCTTTTGATCATTTGTTCTCTTTTTTGCACATATTTTTATACATTTTGACATAACAGTTGTGGAACAGCAGCATTTTTTGGAAAGTTTAGAAAGTATCTCCAATGTTAAGCTGTAACTATGCTCGTATGTAATTGAGAACCTATGTTTTGTTTGACAAATGAAATCGTATGTGTGAAGTTCTTTCTAAGATTTCGTAGCTCATTTGAACCTTTCTGTTGTGAAAATACCGTGTGTCACGTCGCACTGACTCGCGCTGACATTTCAAACAGCAAATTCAGAACAAAACCACATAATTCTCAATCACTTATATTAAATGATGACAACACATACACATTTTTCAGAACAAAGTCACATAATTCTCAATCATTTATAGTAACTGATGACAACACATATGGACATATCAACACAAAGCACAGGATACATGTGACATCACCGATTTCTCAAATCTGAGCTTAACAAGTAGTTGTCGAAGCAGTAATAACAGGTTTTTTGGCTGATGTGATTCAGTCCGATTAAAGCAGTGGATTACAGTCAAATAAAAACAGGTTTCTGGAAAATGGAACAGAATGAAAATGCTGCTAGAATATGGAAAATGGAACAGAACGAAAATGCATCAGCTGGGACCGTTAGATTAGGCTGAACAGCAAATACAGAGAATCAGGAAGATATAGGTATATACAGCTAACTTCTTTGCAACAAACTTTCTGCTAACTATTACAGTACCTCCGTATGAAAAGACTCATGTCTGTCAAGTCCCACTGACATTGGCAACTCATGACAGCACACATCAACACAAAGCAATCCTGGTAAAAATTCTGCTCCTAACAGATCATTTATGTTGAATTCATGTGACATAAGGTGTTACATCTCTAGACATAATAGGGAGCACTAGATATTTAGCTCGACCATCTTCCATAAGGCTGCATATTCACATTTTGATCTAGCGCAGGAGCTTGGGCAACTTCTCGATCCTGCTTAGGTAACCTCTCTTGTGGAGGGCCTTTAATGCGCTTGACAGCAACATTGGGAAATAGAACAGGAGCATTATTGCCAGCCCTCTGGGACCATATAGCAGACAACCGTTCTTTATGGCGTAATCCAAACCATGCTGTACACTATTCCTGTATAACTTCAACACTTCTTTCTTAGGATTTGACTTGGGCAGGTTGTATGTTTTTTTTGCACCCATCGAACTTGATTCCGCTGTATCTCCACCGGGTGATGCTTCAGCTGGTATAGACTTTTCTGGAGGGGAACTAGTTGCATGTGTAAGCTTAGCTCCATCTGGTGCTTGCGCTTCTGTTGGTTGGACCTTTTTTGGAATCTGTTGTGTTGTCTGCGTTGATGTAGATCTGGTGCTTGAGCTTCCTCGAGTGTTCAGATGGAGACCACTCGGTATTCCCCTGTTGATTGGTTGCTTGGTTGGCGCTTCTGTTGGTTGGACCTTTTTTGGAACCCATTGTGTAGTCTGCGTTGATGGATATCTGGTGCTTGAGCTTCCTCGACTGTTCAGATGGAGACCACTCGGTATTCCCCTGTTGATTGGTTGCTTGGTTGGCGCTTCTGTTGGTTGGACCTTTATTGGAACCCATTGTGTAGTCTGCGTTGATGGATATCTGGTGCTTGAGCTTCCTCGACTGTTCAGATGGAGACCACTCGGTATTCCCCTGTTGATTGGTTGCTTGGTTGGCTTCAAACTGTCGAGGTCACTTTGTTTCTTCACTGGTTCGTCACTGTCTGCTTGGACGCTCTGCCCACTGCCTCCGGTGCTTGTCGTGGCACCCTTACCCTTCATATGGAGACCACTTGGTATTCCTTTGATTGGTTGCTTGGTTGGCTTCAAACTGTCCAGGTCGCTAGGTTTCTTCACTGGTTCGCCACTGCCTGCTTGGACGCTCTGCCCACTGCATCCGGTGCTTGCCGTCATATGGAGACCACTCGGTATTCCTTTGATTGGTTGCTTGGTTGGCTTCAAACTGTCGAGGTTGCTCTGTTTCTTCACTGGTTCGCCACTGCCTGCTTGGACGCTCTGCCCACTGTCTCCGGTGCTTGCCATCGCACCCTTACCCTTCTTAGTCTTCCGTCCCTTCCTCATATCCCTGCCTTCATAACATTCCTTGAGGTGTGTGTTTCTTGTGACATTAGGGTCCCAGTTTTCTACAAAAACTAATTCGTTCAATATATCATTATAATCGGAAGGGTTATGGGGAAGCTTTTTTAGAATTTTAAGCAAAAAATCATGCACGGTACAGAAGTACTCGTTTTGGTCATCCAAATCAACAATAACTGAATGGACAAATATTAAATCCTTATTTGCACAACCATTAACCATAAAAAGATCAAAGAAATCATTAACCTCCATGGGCAGCTCACAATTATACAATACTTCATCTTTCAAAAGCTAGCCTAGCCAAAGCATATTAAGGTCGATCATGTTTTCATTAGCTTGCACAAAAGTTATATTTTGTTTCAGTTTTGGCGTAGAATGACAATCTAACAAAACGACTATATCATTTGCAGCCAAACTTTGTAAGCATAGATCATTATCAAAAAGGTCCTTAAATATTTGAAGAAGTGAAATTATGATTGCTTTAACCTCGTCCGAGAGGGTATTTAGCACTTCAAAATTAGGTTCGCCTGGTACAGGTAAAGGAACAATTTTCGGTATTGTAGATGCGTAATCCATTAAAGTAGATTTCTTAATGTCCAAGATGTGGCCATTAGAACTGGTAATCTGATAGTCAATATGCATAAATACCTTATCAAGACTAGTCTGCATGTTAAAAGGAGGACGAGAAGGAGGAACAGGGGGAGCAGAAGAAGAAGACATTGCAAACAAAACAGAAAAACTCCCCTGATGAGATGACGGTGTTGCTAGATGGTGGGTCAGGATGTACTTTGTCCTCTCCTACTAAGGCCTCACAAGGATCTAGAACAAGAAATTGATCAGTCCAGTGGAAACAAGTACCATTCTTTTTTTGAAGAATTCTGTAACCATAAATTTACAGGTAATGGTTAAACAAGTTCAGTGTACATGCTCCAAGGAAATGAACTAATACAACAGATGATGCAATTTAATAACACACATGAAAAAAAACAAATGCATATTATTCTAGAGAACTACAAGATATCTGAAGTACTTTGGTACTTCTTAAATGCTTATGAATAGTAACTAGCAACATTGAATAGATAGCACTAAATCAGTTATCTATCTACAAAGAGGAGGTTATATTAAAGAATATGAAGCTACTTGTCACAATGATGAAGAATATTAAAGAATATAAAGCACCTAGGAAAGGAAAATAAAGTTACAAACACCCGACCAAACAATATGAAGCTTCTGTCACAACTATGAGAACTGGGATCCATACTCAAAAAACTTAGTTGACAAAATACCTTCAAAACTAGCTGCATTACCACAACTGAGGGGTTAGGGGGAATCGTGGGCAACATGTTTTGCATAATTATTTTGAGTAATTAGCTGCATTACCAGCATAAATGTCAATTTAGCATTCCAAACACTCTGAAGGATGATAAAGACTACGTTACCAGAGAACAAAATTTCAAAACTATCTTTCTGACCGCTATTGATCAAGTACACTCTGAACACTATACGTATATCTTCAGATCAGACGCATCAGCAAAAAATCAGTATAAACTATAAAACACATCTAACAGGGATTCATGTGTTTCCCCAGGTGATTCATTCCTGATTATACCATATTCAGATTCAGTAATCCAAACACAGAAAACAAGCTCACAAAGGCAGTAACTAGGTAGCAGGAAATTTCACCAATCGAAATGTATCCCTACAATCTGCAAGGCAATGTACTACAAGAAACCAGTTAAACTCTGTAACATCTTATATATGAAGCCTCGTACTGCTATCCCAGTCCCAAACGATGGTTTGATTAAACAATCAATGCAATAACCTGATGAGGTTATAAAAACCTTATAACAGGACTTATACCAGCTAACAAACAAGACATTACAGACTTTCCCAACAACAAATTAAGACTAAGCAGAAAAGCTCGTGTAAAAGAAGGAAGTCAAATATTCACAAAACACTATCCCAAATAATCTCACAAGTTCAGGTATGACAGATAACAGGCCTGAAGACTACTTTGTCCTTCCCTCCCAAAAAAGGAAAATATTACTGTTAAATGGCGGTATGGGAGGGAAAGCAAACACTTAGTGACTTATAAAAAACTAATATTCAGAACAGCTTTCCTGCTGTCTCTTGCGAAAATGGATCTATCAATACACGTTTTCAGATATAATTGTGCAGTCCACAAGTTCAGGAACACAGTATGCATTAATCATTGTATAGAGTATACTTGTACAGTTTAATAATGCACCAAGCCAGCATCCACAATTTAAGAAATCACTGCTTGAATAGAGTCATTGTTCTACAAGAAATGCCTATTTACCACAAGAAATATAGGAGGAGTTATGCTCTAGATGAAACAGGGAACAAAACACATATGGCCAGAGGTATCTAGCGCAAAGAGCAAAGGGAAGAATATACAGGAGGACAGGACGCATGAAAGATCTAAATAAGTTTATAATTTGCCTAATTAAAACATCCATGGCAGAAACTACACATATCAATTGGCTAGACACCAACTAGTGCAAGATTGTGTGGTGAACTAGATGGACCACTTTCTTGTAACGGCCCGACAGCTCAAGCTTGTTCTGAAGCTTCCTCTAACAAAACTTCCAGTGACAGTGAAGTAAATATGCAGCAAACAATTCCATAGCACATTCGTACATACCAAAACCGGCCTATCCACACATAATAACAAAAGGCAGTCCACAAGAATCCTTACTTTACGTTTCTTGGGGGTGAAGGTTGCCGGCCGTCTTCTTAATCTTGCCCGGGAATTGCTGCACAGAGGATAAAGAAGAGTAATCAATAAGCTTGCCGAATCGATGGAAAGGGGACAGGAGAGAGGGGATACAGCCGGAGCTCTACAAGAGGGGAGGGAGGCGGAGCAAGAAACCTTCGTGGAGGGAGAAGTCACACAGGAAGCCGGATCTCTACCAAGAGGGGATGGAGGCGGAGCAAGAAATCTTCGCGTGGCCTAAGATCAGGTCGAAGGCGCGCCGGCAGCCGGAGCTCGGTGCAGCTGGAGCTTGGTGCTGTCCCGGAGCTGCAGAGATGACAGAGAAGAGGAGGGTCAGCTGGAGATCCGCCGCGCGAGAGAAAACAGGGGAAGGGGGCGGCGAGGCGGGAGGGTCAGCTGGAGATCCTCCCGCCAGTGATAGATGCTTCATCTTCTTCCTCCTCCGCCTCCGGATCGCCATCTTCTTTCTCCTCCTGATCAGCATTAGGTACTCCTGCACAAGAGGGAGAACAATTCAGTTTATGAGAACAAATGCATCAAGATCCAGTAAACAAAATCAACACGGCTACTCCAGTTTATATACAAGGAACAAATGCATCAGTTTATATGCAATCATCAGGCTGCCTCTAAATTACATGGAGGACTGAAAATCAGGAACCCATCTTGGGACTCTGGGAGGAACTTTCGTTCATAGTCTACAGAGCAGAGAGAGAAAGGAATTCTCAAGGACAGAGCTAACACATAGCCGCGGACAATAGCCACAATCCAAGTAGACACATGTCAGTACCAGCCATGCATCACATTCTTGGTCTTAACCAGGTCAGACAGAGATAATTACAGAGCATCATGCTTACAAGTTAAAATCAACACTAGTGACCCGGAGAGATGATTGTACAACTACTGGATGATGGGATTCCTGTGAAAATCTCCGTCCCAACTTTTTCATACAGGTTTAATTCGGTTCATGTGAGAATAATTTGATAGTGATGACTAGTTTTTCATTTGTGTGGATGACTTGTTACACAATAATATCTGTCTTCTTTCGACAAGCGCAAAAATATCTATATAGGTATGACTAAATATCATGGTCAATTCTGAAAGAGAGGAAGTTGCGGTCAAGACTCAAGAATCTAGTGACAGTTTGTTCTAGTGTAGAATGTAGGCATCTAAGAGCAAATGAACCTGATAGGCAGAGATAGCCAGGAAAATGTGCTTGTGCAGAACTCTGTAGCCATAATATGATTGGTACCTAGTGACAGATTGCTCTAGTGTAGAATGTAGGCCTGTAAGAGCAAACGGACCAGATAAGTGATAGCCAGAAAAAAGCGCTTGAGGTGTGGACTGATCATGATTGAACTGTACATGCTTTACAAGAAAAGAATGCATGACTGAGCTAACATGCGGTACAAGTAAAGAATGCATGATTAGGAACTTGAGTAGCATATGTCATGGTACACACTTAATAGTCAGATACGCATCAGTTCTTTAGATTAGTCCGCTAGATGCGTGTTCAGTTCAGTCCATTTATTTCTGCTGTCCAAATCACAGAGTGTAATACTCCAAACAGATTCTGTGTGGTGAAGCTTGCTTCAACTATATGTGCTCCAAACATTTATTTTTCACCAATTTTACAAGAGCAGAAGCAATTTCATACTCCAACACAATAAGCAGAAGCAAGTTTACAATAACTACTACTAGTGCATCAGCAAGTACTAAACCATAGGCAGGTGTACTAAACCATCGCCAATATAATTTCAACTCCAGCAAACATATTTCTACTCCACCAACTACACAGCAAGCAAGCTAGCAAACATCTGTGCGTGAAGCTTGCTTGCTTTCTACTCCACCAAAAATATTTCTACCCACCAAAAATACTCCAGCAAAAATACTTAAGCTACGATTCTTACTGGCAGTCTGGCACTAGGATGGAGTAACAAAAATACTCCAGCACAAGCATTTTTAGCAAAAAACACTTAAGCTATGCAGCTTATTGGCACTAGCAAGAACAAGCACTTACAGCAACTAAACAAGCACTTACCGCAACTAAATGTACACAAGATGCACAAGCACAACAAGTAACAGAACTACATGGATCACATAATCATAATCCAGATATACATGTTCACTAAGTGGGAAACTAACATATCCATTCATAATCCAGGACTGAAACAAAACAAACTGTTACTACATGGATCACATAAAAACAATGCAGGGTTTCGTTTCAAGGAAACAGTACCAGCTCGTCAGATTTTGCACTGCAATTTTTACACTTAATCTTACAGTTTCAGTAGCTACTCACTCAATCTTAGTTTCAATAGCTACTCACTGCATTTTTCACACTTAATCTTGCAGTCTTAAGGACAGCAGCACAAATATAAATAGCACTGGGCAATAAAGTTCAAGTAATAGGGTGCTTAAATCTTCTTAATGTATCTTGAGGCATGCTTCAAGAAATATACTCCAATTAAGTAGTGCAGACAGATTGCACCAGACACAGAACTGCATCACCACCATCTATTTACTTACTGGAAAATGCAATTTTTACAAGATCTATTTACTCACTGGAAAAATGACGACGTTGTACAAGACGCAGAACTGCATCACCACGATCTGCTTCATGGGCTCATTGGAGTTGGACACGGGCCCGTACATGCCGCCGAGGAGCGGCACGCCCATGACGATGGTTGTTGGGCAGCGCCGCCACGGAGAAGGCAGTCACTACCCACTGCAGCGGAGAGACCTTGGAGTTGGGGCGGGAGGAGCGCGACGCCCACGCGGCCCACTCCATGAGGCCGAGCAGCATGACCACCGAGCTTCTGCAGCGTGTCGGCGGCGACGAGGCAGCCGTTCATGGCGTAGGGGTCGTTGGTGGAGGACATCTACAGAGTCAATCTGCCCCAGGAGCAACACCTTCCGCGCCGTCCGGGTTCGCAGCCACTGGATCCGGCAATTCGTCGCCGGCTTGGACCAAAAGTCCAATCTTTTTGGTGGAGGGGAGGCTGGGAGCGCGGCTAGCCGAGGCGAGGGGAGCGCGGGGAGGGAAAGTGGAGGGAGCGAGGCGACGGACGGACGGAGGTTGGAGCGGACCGCGGCGGCGACGCGAGGGAAGCTCGGCGGCGACCGGAGTAGAGAGAGAACAAGCAGAGAGAGGGTGCAAGTGGAGGGTGCAAGAACGCGGAGGGAAATATCATCCGTTGCGCGAGCTACTTTCGCCTCCATCTCCATGCTTGCTGGATTCCACGGATCGATTGATCGTGTGGCTGATACTCGGATGAACAGATCACCCAGCGGTAGATGCATGTGCAGAGGGTAGAACCTTAGGTTACCCATTACCCTGTCAGACAAGGTGCGGGACATACCCTTGAACCTGAAATTTGGCTATAGGTACAGAGGTCCAATAACAGGTCCGAACCGGACCGGACCTAGCACATCAATAGCGTCTGCGGTGTCGTGTCCGGACCGGATCAGGACGAGACGGATTGTGGTTGAAGAAAAGAGCATTTGAGGGTTTTTTCTGTAAAGTAGCATGTCGCGATACAGTTTATTCATGATCGTGAAACACTGTTTTTTTTCGCGATAAACTTCTTTCATTGAAAAAAAAAATTAAACCTATTCCGAAAAAGCACGTGTTTTGGATCAATGTGAAGAAAATGTCGGGTTTTCCTACCCCAGGCCCTCGTAGTTGCTATGTCTGAGCAGTCCTTTATGGTGTGCATGCGAGATATGGGTAGACAACAAGGAAGTATATTTGTGGAACTTGTAGGTAGTGACGCTCTTCTCACTGAGGTGGGGGCGGCATTACGACGGTACGAAGTGGCCGCCATAGGTATGCAAGAAATACGGCAAGAACTTCGGGGGTTGTATGTGTAAGGTGGGAGAAGCAAATTTAAGAATGAATCTTCCCGTATATGGTTTGCAAAAAACCCACATTTGTGGATTGACGAGAGCGAGGACGATAGCGATATCATCATGCCAAGCAAGGATGTTGCATCGTCCAAGGGTAAGGGTGTTGCATCGTTCACGGGGGGTGTCCTCGGCAATACCCATGGTTGAGTACCTAGGGTTGAGTTTATGTGGTAGAGAACGCGTAGTGCTAGTAGAATCGACGGCTGACAAGCGGGATTTACCCAGGTTCAGGGCTCTCGAGTGAGGTAAAACCCCTACGTCCTGCTTGTCTGTATTGATTATGAGAATATCGGGGTTACAATGGTCCTGGCGAGATGTCGATCTCGCTAGGGTTCTGGTGGTCTGGTATTGCGTCCCCCTCAATCGGTCGCCCTCCCAGCCTTTATATAGGAGGCTGGTCTCGGGTACGTAACCGACTAGGTTTACAGATAAGAAAAATATAACCGACTATGCCTAACTTGGGAAGCAATCCTTCGTCATAGGCCTCCCTTCGTGGGCTTCGTTGGGCTGTTGACAATTGGGCTTTAGTCATCACGTGCACCAGGTACCCTCATAGTAGGGTACCCGAAGGATATAACCTCGTCAATCGTCGTAAAGCAAGAGTGGTGCATCGACGGAGAATGGAGGCTACATCGTTGGTAGATGACTTTGTATAGTTAGGTGAATTTTTTAATAATTCCTCGTTGTAACGTTGCCCTATATATTAGTAATTTAATAAATGTGTGAAGCAACTCTAGATAGAAATATGTCTCATACATAGTACTGCATCGAATGATACATAAATGTCTCACGCATAGAAATGTGTCTCATAAAACCAGTCATCTCTATGAGCACGATTCCGCTGCAGTCTCCGCTGCCGAGGCCCGAAAGGTGACAAACGTCCCGCAGCACGGTGGTGACGCATATGAGGCCCTCGTAACGGCTCCTCCTCTTGTGTGTGTCTCCTGCGTGACGGGCAGTGGTGGTGTCTGGTACATCCTGTTCTCCTCCAGATCCACGTGTGTAGTCTCGTCATCTCCACATGAAGTGCTACGTTGGACAAGATAAATATGTGCGACGACAAAAAATTACTTACCGAGGTGCCCCGAAGCTGAGTCAATGGCACTGAAGAAGGGTTCCACCTGATATGTGGAGGTGGTTGCATCCCGTAACCAGGCGGCATCCCATGCTGACAGATTCCTCTCTTGATTGAGAGCAACACTAACGAAGATGACGCAAAGGAGTATTCATCGGGTTTGGCCGCCTCAAAGATTTGATCGTTCTCGTCCATTTCCATCCTCACTGTGTTTATTGTTTTTATCCTATATTTATATGATTATATTTAAACGTTGAACCGATAAGCTCATCACTAGTGTTTGCAGGTAACCACAATAACATAAAAAGATGGAACCAAACACAGGGGATTAATCCTTAAACATCCATGTGGAAAACCAAACACAATGAGGGCATGTTTGATTCAAAGGAATTTCATAGGATTTTTGGAGGATTTGAACCTATAGGAAATTTTCTTTTCTTGCTTGTTTGATTTGTAGATTAATGGATCCTATAGGAATTTTTCCTAAGGAATTTTGTGTACTACTTCCTATAGGAATTCTAACATTCACTACAACCTCTTTTTACAGTTCCTTTGGTGGAATCAAACAAAGTTTGGCACAAATTAAATCCTATAGGATTGGAGTGTGAATGACATGGCAATCCTATGTTTTCCTTATTCCTGTATATTTCATATCCTACGAATCAAACATGCCCGAGTAGTCTGATTTTTTTTTTTTACATGCTGAGTAGTCTGAACTTGTTTGGCGCCATCGTGCAATCTCAGGAACAGTGGGAGCAGCGGCAAGTTCGGGCTCGTCATCGCAGAGTAGAGCTCAGGCCACAATTAAAGGCCCAGACTGTCCAGGCCCGTCAGTCACCAAGAAGGCCCAAGCTAGCAGCAAAACTCCTCGGATAAAACGGGAAAAAAAGGAGAAGGCGACGGACGGGAACCACCGAGAGAGGAGAGAGAGAGGCCAGAACCGGAACCGCACCCGACCTCTCGCCGCCGCGCCGCCGTTCGCCGCCCGATGATGATGGCGGGGCCGTACCACCAGCCGACGACCCTGGAGGAGGTCCGCACGCTCTGGATCGGCGACCTCCAGTACTGGGCCGACGAGAACTACCTCTACGGCTGCTTCGCCCACACCGGCGAGGTAGGTTTCCCATCCCCCTCCGCCTAAACCCACCCACGAGCTCCGTATCCACTAGGGCTTGCCGCTCGTTCCTGATTTGGTGACCCGAAGCTGCTTTGGCCGGCTTAGATTGAGGGTGCTTTGTTTGGTGGTAGGGTTTGATAGGTTTATTAGGGTTCTGAACTGGCCGGAAGTGGCTGGCTGTAGCTATTGAATTCGAGCTAATGCTAGATGCTTCCTTCACGTTACTACAGTTAGCGAGTTCTGTTCGAGTAGCGACATGGGTTATATTCTGAATCGAAGTGGTTGCTGTTTAGGTCCGGAGAGCCTCCTATGCAGCAGGCTCAGCCCTTTTTATTGCCAGCTTCTTTTTTGTCCTGTTGAGTATTCAGGAGTAATTTTGCACCCATAGTACTGATAGGGCTGTAATTTTTCTGATTTGCAGGTAGTATCTGTAAAATTAATACGCAACAAATTATCTGGTCTTCCAGAAGGTTATGGATTTATAGAATTCATTTCACATGAAGCTGCTGAGAAAGTTCTACAGACCTACAATGGCACACAGATGCATGGAACTGAGCATACATTCAGATTGAACTGGGCATCTTTCAGCTCTGGTGAGAAGCGTCCTGATGCAGGACCTGACCATTCAATATTTGTAGGGGACTTGGCACCTGATGTCACAGATTACTTACTACAAGAGACTTTCCGAGTGAACTATTCGTCTGTTAGGGGGGCCAAGGTTGTCACAGATCCAAATACTGGGAGATCTAAAGGATATGGGTTTGTCAAGTTTGGAGATGAAAATGAGAAGACCCGTGCAATGACAGAAATGAATGGTGTGTATTGCTCAACAAGGCCTATGCGGATAAGTGCTGCAATTCCTAAGAAATCAGCTGGATCTCAGCTTCAGTATGGAGCTGCTAAAGGTAATAATCATCTGTCACTACTATTGTGGTGTTTCAAAGCAACCCAGTTCTACTTGATGTTGTCTATATTATGATAAAATATAATCGCAAGGCATTTTGATTGACGAATGGGCTCATATGATTTGTCTCTTATTAGTGCTAATAAAACAAAGATTCACCTGTAATGGGACACTGCAATGATTCATCATTATTGTAAGGAAACACAACAACTATTACACATAGATTCTTCTTCATTAAAAGAGGTATTTTTCATTGCTATGTGTTAACCTTCTTTTTATGTTTACTGTGTAGCAATGTATCCAGCAGCAGCTTATACTGTGCCACAGGCCCAAACAGTTCTACCAGATAGCGACCTTACAAACACTACTGTAAGAACCTTTATCACATTGATTCGTGTTTGTTATGTTGGTTATGCCATTTACCTTGGGATTCATCTGCAGATATTTATTGGTAATTTGGACCCGAATGTGACAGAGGAGGAGCTGAGGCAGATATGTGTGCAGTTTGGGGAGCTTATATATGTGAAAATTCCAGTTGGTAAAGGATGTGGATTTGTACAATATGCATCTAGGTGAGTACTTGGAGGAATCAAAGACTACATGTTCTATTCCTGGACTATAATTACAGGACGGTGCATGCATTTTTCTCTAGGCACTGACCAGGATGCTAAATTCTCAGATTTTCAATTTCAAATGTTTTCTGCCCAATTTTAATTTTCAGATTGCATTGCATTGCTAGATGAAGCATAAAAAGGCGTAAATGCATCATTTGTAGTCTATTTTGTTTCTTTTTACAAATATATCCAAAATGGTTATACTTGTAGGAATTACCATATGTTATGAGCTTTCGTGAAAGCAGTTTTGTTGTCAAGAAAACAAATCACAAAGGCACATAAATGAAAACTTAACTCTGAAGAATCTGGGAAAGATTGTGCAAATCTCTCAACAGGAACAAATACTGTATGCGTAATGGCTACTTGTTTCATTAGTTTACTTCATTAGACACGTACTGCATTTTTCGTGCAAAACTATTAATAAACCAGCGCAGTATTGCCTCCCCATTTATAGGTCGGTAGGGTGGACAAAATTGATCTTTGCTGTAATGTAAATATATGCGTATTATTGTTGTACAGTGGATATTTTGTTCTTACATGTTGACCGTTTTTTGCATTCTTGGTGACTCCTTTCTGTGATAGCATCTTTGTTGTTCCAGTGTGCAAATATGATGTGTTTACCACTAAGATAATTGTTTCAGGGCATCAGCTGAAGATGCTGTTCAACGCCTTCATGGCACAGTGATTGGTCAGCAAGTAGTGAGGCTTTCATGGGGCAGAAGTCCTGGGAGTAAGCAGGTATATCTCATTAAACGTCTGGTGCATACCTTAATTAAATTTATATTTTGCAAGCCTGACATTCAGTATTCTCTCAATTCAGTTGTTACGAATCCACTAGAAGCGATTTTGTTAATAAGAAAGTTTTGGGTTTCCACTGATTAGCATGCTAAAAAAGGATTTTATTGATTATTAACTGTTTGAATAGATAAAGTCTAATACACATTATATTAGTTTTACTTCCTTAGTCTAACAGATGAATGGCTTGTTTGTTCGGCAGTTCCCCACTTACTGTTTCGTTGGTTATGTTGCCTTCTGTTATCTTACATGTTGCAATCTCTTCAAATCGTGGTTAATAATTTTATGTTATTATCTTGCACAATCATATACAGGATCAGTCAGCTGCATGGACTCAGCAGTCAGATCCTAATCAATGGAGTGCTTATTATGGCTATGGATATGATCCATATGCCTATGCTCAAGACCCATCGTATGCATATGGTGCTTATGCAGGATACAGCCAGTATCCCCAACAGGCAAGGCTTACACTTTGCACTTGTAGTACTTTAAAAAGTGTTTTCTACTTGTGCTCTCTGCAAGAAGCTGTATATATGGACACCTGAAGCTTGCTATTATCTGATCTTATTTATTTATTTGTGTAACATACTTGCATGTCACCATGTCAGTGTAGAATGCACATGCATGTTAGTACCACATGTAGGATATATTTATAGGAATGGAGAATTACTCGCTATGTGCCATACAGTTCACTTCACTATATTGATCAAATAGATTCAACCAGTCAGGGCGGAGTTTTTAGGTTGAAGATAGTATATACTTGACTTATGGCCAATATACAGGTGGGCGGACCCACCAAACCCCGTTTTCCTCAATTGGTCGTTCACTGCCAACATAATTGATAATTCAGTTTATGCGCATGCTCTGACATTAGTTGTGGAGGTAAACTACTAGGGTGGACCGGTGGGTGAAGCGAACCTGGTTAGCTTTCATCCCTTGTTGTAATCAACCCTATGTCATGATCTGTAGCGCAGATATGTTTTGTCATACACCCGCTGTCTCAGGATTGGACAATTTATCACATGTATCTCCGCCACCAATTACAGCTGTCAACAATAAGGCGTATACTTAAAACTGGCAAATGTAATAATTTGTCTGCATTTGGTTTTCTTCCAACCTCCTAGTAGAACTAACTTGTCCTTTAATCTTCCAGGTTGAGGGAGCAACCGATATGGCATTAGCAGCTGGGAGCCATGCCCCAGGCATGGAGCAAAACGAGGTGTATGATCCAATGAACTTACCTGACGTCGGCAAGTAAGTACAGTCCAACCTGCCATGTGTTCATCTATATCAGCCGTTTCATCCCGTTGATTGTTCTCTAACCCGTGCACCTCCCTGCTTTCCATCGAAATTCAGGCTGAACGCTTCGTACATGGCTGTTCATGGTACTGCGATGCTAGGACGGCACCTGTGGCTGAAGACCTCGCCATTGTCTCAGCAGGCTTGAGCAACCACCTGTGGCTGAAGCCTCTCTTCCTGAAGACATCGACGAATCGCTTGCCAGTAGACCTAGAAGACGGCGCCGATAGTTTTGCCCTCCGAGTAGCAAATGCAAGATCGAGACTGTGATAGGCTGACAGACGACAGCTTTAGCTTCCTGTATGTCGAGTGCATCGCATGTATTATGTAGGAAGACTCCCTTTCTCTAGTCCTGGCCTGATTTATCGAAATCAACACTGTTATTGTACTGCTTCCAAGTTACTGGTATGCGATCATCGAGAGAAAAAAAAGAAGTTTCTGGTATGCAAAGTCTCTGTATCCTGATCCTCTGTCCCTGATTGAGATAAATTCTCATTGTTTTCACTGAACCTACGGTATTCCGTTGGGTGCAGGACCTGCGACGATTCCGTAAATCAATCACAGGCACCTGACACGAATCAATCGATCAATCCTCGATGAACGTGCACTCGAACGTTGTAAATTTTACGCTTTTGCATTGACCGTCCACGTGCTCTAGTAATGAACACGAACGCTCCAGAGCTGCATGATCCAGATCCATGGGGTGGGGTCCGGCTGTCAGGAAGTGCGTTACCGAGTGGCGGTCGCCATTATTGTAGTCTAGCTATCTCCCAACGGTCGAGAGAAACTGGCCGCGAGCCAACGGCAGGTCAATACCGCAACGGCTCACACAACTCACAAAGCGGCACTCACAGAAAAGCCAAAGCCAAGGTACACAGGAGGATCCAGCCCACCGCTGCCACTCTCCCTCTCTCGCTCTCGGACCCTGACACTGCACGCACGAGCACCACGCCCGCGCCTCCCCGACCACGCGAGCACGGGCGCGCGCGCGGGAGGGAGCGGAGGGGCGGAGCACGCGCGGGAGGGGGCCGATGGAGTCCATGGAGCCCAGGGACATCGACTGGAGCAGGGTGGTGTCGCTCTACGTGCGGGACGAGACCTACGAGGGCATCGAGGCGCCGCGCTGGGCCGACCTCGCCGACCCCGAGGCCGCCGTCGACGACGACGCATGGTTCTGCCGCCCCGGTACGCGCCTTCGGTTCTTGTTCCTGCGTTTTCTTTTTCGCTTCCGCTTCCGATTCCCCGAGAGCGCGCGCGATTTGATGGTTGGTTTCGGCCTTGTGGCAGGCGGGTCCAAGAACCGGCGCAGTTCTTGATCCGCATAGTAGATTCCCTCTTTCTTGATTTGGGGTTGATTTCGCTCTTCGTTTCTTGCGATTTCCGTTCGTTCTTGCGAAATTCAGGCTTATCGATGAAGCGCTATTGATTTTTTCACGGCGTACTCTTACATTTATCCGTTGGATTTGCTTCGCAGATTGCAGGCACCCCAAGACGGCCGAGGACTTCGTCAGCCAGACCCCCAGCCCCAAGGTTCGCATTTTTTCTTCTCCCCCCTTCGATTTCCTGCGAGGCCTATCCCTTCTCTGATTTACTGAATCCGCTCGCTTGTCTTCATCGGAACAGGGCAAGCTACTGCGATCGGTGTCCGCCATGCTGCCGTTCGGCGAGAGGGACACCAACCTCAGGTCGAATTCCTCACCTCTTCTTCCCCGCGAATCGTTCGATTATCCACCTCGTTCTGACCCTGTTTGTTCCATCGCCTCGCTCAGGGACAACAATCTGAAGAGACGAGGCGCGGTCCCCGGTGCCGGCACTGCCGCCTTCGCCTCGCCCACCAAACCGAAGGCGGCGCCCAAGAAGAGGTTCCAGGACGACGCCGAGAACCAGGACCCCGCGCTGACCACGCCGCCGCCTCCGGCGGCAAGCAGGCTGCCGTTCGGCGCGCCGCGGTGGGCCAAGAATGCCAAGGAGGCCATCAAGTCCAGCGCGGAGAAGCTGCCGGACAAGAACGCTGAGAGGGAGGCGCTGCTCAGCAAGAACACGGCGCCAAGGCAGCTCAAGAGCACTCTCTCGGCGAGGAACCTCTTCTCCGGGAAAGACATACTTGGCCAGATATCGGATTTCTACAATGAGCTCAAGCGGATGGCGGGCGGTGGCGGCAGCCAGGCTGTCTCAGAGGAGGCCATGGAGGAAATGAGCCCAATTCCATTGTAAATTTCCTCTCTCTGAAAACAATGCTGGGTTATGGCTTTTGGGTTGGTGCTTTCAGGTCCTTGACATTTTCATCTGTGCAGAAACGGCAGTGATGTAGTGGAGAAGGTGGATGGTAGCAGCGCCGGTGTTGGTCGGATTCCACCAGAGGTTGTGAAGAAGGTGGCGAGGCAAGAAACAGGGGAAAAGAGTCCAAGCCCAATGTAATTTGCTTGTCACTACGATGGAAATAGCAACTTGATAAAATTATGGCTGAGGTGCTGATAATTGTGGTCTGTGCAGGAAGGGAAAGAAGGTGGGGTTGAAGGTGGAAGCAGGGAAGCAAAGATCACCCTCTGTGTTGAAGGTGGTGGAAGCAGGGAAGCCAAGATCACCCTCTGTGTTGAAGGAGGTGAGGGCGACACCACCTACTCCGCAGCGGTTTCCATCTCCCTCGGTAAACCGTGTCAAGAACGTCAAAGCTACTGGCATGGCAACATCAAGCTCACCACTGAGCAAGCCACTGAAGGTGACTGAACCCGCCAAGCCTATAATATGGCTTTATTGATTTACTAAGTGTTGAAGGCCGCAGTGTTCTGTTTACTCAGTGAATATTCAGTATTCGTGGTTTCTACTAGCCTCTGAAATTATTTAAGAACATTAAAGGCTTGCAAGCAGTCGAGCACTACGGTTGTGACCGCTGATCAGAAGTTTTAGTGATTTGAATTATCATCATCGTAGTTAATGGAATGGATTATACTCAGTTATCCCTAACCCTGAGCTCGAACTTCCTCAAAATTGTATGTCTTTCCATTGGCTAGATCTTCCATACCGAATTAGCTGCTGAGATAGTTCTGTTACTTCTGTACCGAAATAGCTTCAGACCTTAACTTCTTTACCTCTAGCCACGAGAGAAAGTACCTAATATACTACAGTCATGGTTTCTGAGATTAAGATCTTTAAGTACTTCAGTGTGTCTGTGCCTGTCAATAATCAGTGTCTCGTTAGTATATGCATGTTCATAATCTAAAAATGTGCATTTTCTTCATGTCTACACAAATGTTGACATCAGGGTAAGGTCCACTGTGCATGACTGACCATGTACTGTAATTTTGTCAGCAAACACCATTATGGTAAATATTTTGCTCCATTTTTTACTTTCACTTGATCAGTGGTCTGTTTGTTCTCACCTCATGACTGCCGCCTTTCTTTAAGGGTGTTCAAGATTTTTGTTTTTCTGTAAATTAGTGGCATCAGCATGTGAATAACAATTCATCATCTACTCTTATAGTGATAGCCTATTAGTCTTTGTTAGTATTGTGAATCCCAGTATGACAATTCATCACAGTTAACTGTGCATTTATCTAATGAATATATGAACTGCCTTTTCTTCAGGATAAGGTGACGCCTAATAAGGATCAGGAGAACAGCAGAGATGCTAAGAGGCAACCTTTTGGAGTTAAAGATATGAGGCAACCTTTTGGAGTTAAAGATATGAACAACACCAGGGCTTGTGATGCCGAAGAGAGCTCCAGTGGCATGTTTTGGTTCTTGAAGCCCTGCACTTTCCTGGTGGAGTAGCAAGCCAACAAAATCTGAAGCTTTAACCGACTGCACTTCACATGTAGTTAGAATCAATTCTTTGTTTCGATTTTAAATACTCCCAGTTCCTATTTGATTGATTCATCTGATGGACATTCTGTCAGGCAAAATAAACAGCAAGCATATGTATAGTTACTAGTGAAGTCATACAAGTTGAGGGATTCCTCTGATATGTAGAATCCAAGATATAGCAAAATGTTGTTCTTCTGCTACTGGTTGTTTGACCAAAGATACTGAACATTTGGTTTTAGTTATTGATATCAATACCAACATTTGGTTTTAGCAAAATAAACAGCAAGCATATGTATAGTTACTAGTGAAGTCACACAAGTTGAGGGATTCCTCCGATATGTAGAATCCAAGATATAGCAAAATGTTGTTCTTCTGCTACTGGTTGTTTGACCAAAGATACTGAACATTTGGTTTTAGTTATTGATATCAATACCAACATTTGGTTTTAGCAAAATAAACAGCAAGCATATGTATAGTTACTAGTGAAGTCATACAAGTTGAGGGATTCCTCCGATATGTAGAATTCAAGATATAGCAAAATGTTGTTCTTCTGCTACTGGTTGTTTGACCAAAGATACTGAATATTTGGTTTTAGTGATTGATATCAATACCAACTCTTGAGACGATGAAAGTACGACTGTATGCCTGCTGCTACTTCACTGTTGTGCGGAGGAACTTATTTGATATCTTGCTATGTCATTCGATGATGCTTTACAGTGCCTTCTTGAATGGACTGATGAAACTGTATCTGTTTTATCATGTCTGATTTCGTAAAGTTTAACATTCTCGACTCTCCAGTCCTGGCTTCTTAAACATGAGCAAAGTCTGGAACTAGATTCATAGGTTTGTAGGTAAATATCACAAGGAGGGACTCTGAATATCCTCCAAAGCTCGCAAACTAAATATCCTGACAAGCTTAATTCTGTGCTAGTTTTCGGCACCTGACAAGCTTGATCCTTGATCAGAACTGCATTCGCTCGAATTTGCCTCTTCTTGGTTAGCCAATACTGTTTACAAATAGATAATGTTTTAGGCGTAGACATCTCTCTATAATTTCTTCGCTTGGAACAGTGACAAATCAAATGGTATGTACAAACATAAGTCGTCGTGTTTTGTATTTTGGGTATGACTAATTCTCGGTCGAATGAGAATTAGCTTAATTTGGTCGGGTGATGTCATCAAAACTCAGTTGCAACTAATGCCTAGCATGAATCACAAAAATAACTGAAAAAAATAATCTAAGTTGCAAATCCAACTTGCAACTCATAGTTGCACAAATCACGATCCAAATCCGGTGGTGCAGGACTCTAACTTAATTCTCAGCTAGCTGACTATCAGCAAAACTGTTGTATCCATAAAAAAATTAAACACAAAAGTGTCAGATGCAATATTTCAGAACCGGTTGGGCTTACAACGGTATCAGCGGACTTTTTTTTTCCAGATGAACGGTATCAACTGACTTTTAGTTCTAGCTTTTTTCAGATGCAATATTTTCAGAACCGATCTCTATAATATGTCGTATTGGCTCAGAAGATACAAATTTTAAAAAATTCAAAAGAAAAAACACAAATACATGTACATGGTAACTTCATATCTGTAAATTTTGTTATAAAAAATTATTTGCAGGCTACACAAAAAAAGAAAAATTGTGGCTGTAAAAAAACTATTTGATACATTTTTGTGTAGCCCGAACTAAAAATATGTGTGGTTGACAATTTCTATGCACATCTAAATGTGCATGTTTTTTAGATTTTAAAATGTGATCTCAGTTTTAAAACGAGGTCACTGTAGGTCGGGTGCTATTATGACTTTCTGGGTGTCACTGACCTATGCTTGGATGGACCCATGATCATGACTGGCGTAAAGGAAAATAGCCCAATTGGGCATGTCGGGTCGAAATGTCTTGTGAATGCATCCGCACTTGGGATGAACAACAAAATTGAAAAATATATTTAAATTTCAAAAGTACCCTGAGAATATTAAGCATGTACATATCCTTGACATGCATGGAAATTTCCATGAAAAAGGAATATTTTCTTGGAAAAAAGTCCAGTGCTCTATAAAAGCAAAACTATAAACATTGAAATTGTAGTTTTTACACATGGCGACAAACTTGTCTGTTTTATATGAAAAATTACAAGTACATAGAGAATTCGAGTGCGCATTTTCTCAAAATATTACGACGTGCTTCTACCCAGGATCACGTGCTCCTGGGTGTGCATTTTGAATTACCAACCGAAGTAATTAAGCTATATGAAAGGTCAAATTTCCATAGCTACCTTTGTTTGGTTGCCTTCTTTGTATGAATAAAAGAAAACCATGCAACCTTCCCCATCTACCGTGTATCTCTGCCTAGGACTTCGCTGAGGTAACTGAGTTTAGGGTTTAGAAATACAGGTAACTAAACACTTCAAACTTACACCTGGCATGTTCAGATGGACTTGATGCAAGCTAGCATACACGACTAATGGAGACCTTGATTTGTACAAAGAATCCCTCCAACCTCTAAGAACGTTGACCAACGGGGGAAGGATCCCTTAATTGGCTATACCTTGTTAGGTAGATGAGATTTCTCTAGTTTCGTTGCTCATGGCGGTTTCAAGCTGTACTTCCGTGGATGGAACCGGCAAGCTCAAGCTACTCGGGTGGTGTCATACTCCAAGCCAACCTGAAGAAATGCAAAGTTGTCGTCAGTTAACTGTAGTGAATCTTCAGAGAAACTCTAGTTGATCCCAGCCCTTTATCTTGCATCCTACGAGCCACAGCGCATCTTATCGCTTCACGTCAAGCTGCGCTTTGAGGACCGTTGGATGCTTGATGAACGGCTGATGACAACTAGAACGTCGCTGTTTGAATCCTGCTTTTAGACCTGTCGCTTTTCCTTACCTGCTCTCTTCTTTGGCTGCATCTTCTCTCCTTTAAATCCCCACATCCAGTGAAGGATTGGGTATGCTTGTATTATTGGGTTAAACCCTAGCCGCTTCTGTTCGAGGCTGGATCGAAACTTCCCTCTGTAATCGGGGTATCTGCCCTCAATTCGTCTCTGAAGTTAGCTAAATAAGTGTTAAACTCTGAATTTCTCTGTCAGTTAATCCTCTGCTAGTTAGGATCATGTCAATGGTATCAGAGCACAGTAGATCCTTGGCGGCGTTAGGATTTAGAGCTTGGTGAGGTTGGGCTCTCCTGTGAAATCCCTCTCCTTTGCTCTCTTTCCCGGTGACGGTGTGCGGCTTGTCGGAGGCGGCTTGGTGGCGGCGGCATAGCTCGGTTGCAGATCTGGGGCGTAAGGAAGTGGTTGCGGGCGAACCTTTCCTCCGCTGTAAAATCCCACCTTCCCACCCTGATCCGTGCGACATAGGCGGCTTGGCGGCGTGGTTTGATGCCAAGCGAGGTTTGGCCGTGAACGCATGCTCGATCTGCACCAGCTTCCCTGACGGGCTGAAGGTGGTGAGGGAGAAGGAGTACTGGCTGTCGCCCATGGCCGTGTCGCGGGACTACCTCGTCGGCGGCTTCTTCGGGTTGCGGGAGGAGATCGGACGGAGCGAGCAATGCGGCTGCTGGAAGAAGGAAACGAGTCAGGTAGCAGCTCTGCTTGTATAAAGCCCTCTCCTTTCTTGTTGATCGTGTAGACAGCGAGGTTTTCTTGCAAGTTGCATAGTTGTAAAATCCCTCACTGTTCATCATGGGTGTGGACAAATCCAATGATACGGGTATGTTGATGTTGGAGTCCCTGCAATTGGATGTACAAACCCTCCAGAAATACAGGGAAGAGGACAAGAATGAGTTCACTGAATTCAGCAACAACGTCAACAAGAACTTTGAAAGTATACAGAAGAACTTCACTAGTATCCAAACTAACTTTGAGAAGCTATTTGCAACAAGGGCAGAAAATCTGGAGTTGGCTACTGTGGAACACTCTAGCACGGTGCCGGAAACACCTCCTAATGCAAACACTTCGGCAGCATCAGTTAAGAATGTGGGTCAGACTGCTCAGGCCACTGGTAAACAAACACTGCATGATGCAGCAGGCAGGGAACTGAATCTGGATGGTACTGTTAAGCCAGCTTACAGGTATCCTAACTACGGTCAAGTTACAGCAATTGTGCATGAGCAAAACTTTCGAGAAAAGGCAACTACGCAACACCATGCTCAACGTGTGGAAGACACTCCTCCAAATAACAGAAACAGAGAGGGTGTACAGAATTGGGAGCATAGAAGGGAACAAAATACTCACAGAATGGAAGAAGCACCTCCGGGTAACAGACACAGAGAAGGGGTACCAGACTGGGACAACCGAAGAGGTACACCAGCAGTGAAGCCTGCCAAGTTGAATATCCCTGAATGTGATGGCCGTGATGTTGATTCTTGGATACAAACCATCGAGTTGTATTTTGAATCTGCTCGAACACCCCTGGAAAACAGAACTGAAGTTGCTGTGACATATTTAAAAGGAGATGCAATACAGTGGTGGAGAGGAACTGGTTACAATTCTTCAAACCTACCTTGGCATCGATTCTGTAGGTATTTGGGCGATAGATTCTCGGAAGCATCCATCTGTGACAATGTGAGAACTTTTCATGCAATCAAGCAGACATCAACAGTTGCTGAGTACACTCAAAGATTTGAGGCTGCAATGAACTTGATGAGAAGAGATAATCCAGCAGTACCTGATGATTACTATGTACACAGCTATATCTCAGGGCTGAATGAATACATACAAGCACATATTCAGTGTCATGATCCTACAACAATGCAGAGAGCTATGTGGCTGGCCAGAAGAATGGAGTCTGCTAATCCTCCACGCAAGAACTACTATCAACCTTCGACAAATGTCAGAAGGCAAGTCAGCTTTGAAGCAAAACCGGTTAATGCAACTCCTGCTAGTGTTATACAAGAAGCCACTGAGGAAAAGCGTTGCTATAAGTGCAGAGAACCTTGGTTCCCGGGGCATAAGAAGGTGTGTAAGATGGTGCACAAAAATCAGGTTCAGGCTCTCCAAGCTGACCAACCAAAAGTTTCAGACATCATCTATGTGATTGAGGACTCTGATAGTGAGGAGGAGGAAGGTGATCCAGCAAAGAAACCACCCAACTTGCTAATCTCTATGCATGCGTTACATGGTAAAAGTAAATCCAAACATACCTTTACCCTGAATATTTTGATTGGGAATACACCTACTCTGGCATTAGTAGACACGGGTAGCACAACAACATTTATGAGTCCTGCATGTGCACAACAAGCCAAATGCAAGTTATCACCAGCTAAAAGAATGAAGGTAACAGTAGCGAATGGGGAAGAATTGTGGACTGAATTTACTGCTCACAAGTGTGAGTATACAATTCAAGGGACATCTTTCATATCTGATTTCAGGGTATTACAGTTAAAAGGGTATGACATAATCTTGGGAGCAGATTGGATATACACCTACAGTCCTGTGACATTGGACTACAAAAAGATGACACTGCAGATTACTAAGCAAAATGGTCAGGCAGTAACATTCGTAGATGAAAGCCTACCAGCTACAGCAAATATTCTGGATGTTAATAACATGGATCAGTTATTCTCTCAATCCACCTCAGGTGCCTTAATGTTTGTCAGACCCATAGCTCCTGAACAGGTTGAACAGCAAGTTTATCCTAAAGAAATACAGAATCTCTTGGAGGAGTTTGAAACTGTATTTGCTGAACCCAAGGAATTACCACCAAAAAGGGACTGTGATCACTCCATACCACTAGTACTAGATGCAAAAGTGGTGAATCAGAGGCCATATAGATTGCCACACCATCAAAAAGATGCGTTGGAGCCTTGGAGGAAATAGTGAAGGATTTGCTTGACAAAGGCATTATCAGGAACAGTACTAGCCCATATTCCTCGCCGGTGGTTCTGGTGAAGAAGAAAGATCACACTTGGAGAAAATGCGCGGATTTCCGAAAAATAAACTTCCAGACCATCAAGAATAAATACCCAATACCTATTATTGAGGATTTGTTAGATGAGTTGCATGGTGCTAAGGTGTTCTCCAAGATAGATCTGAGAAGCGGTTACCACCAGATCAGAATGAAAGATGAAGATATCAGCAAAACAGCCTTCACAACCCATCAAGGCCATTATGAATATGTGGTAATGCCGTTTGGGCTAACAAATGCGCCTGCTACTTTTCAGCAGTTAATGAATATAGTGCTGGCACCATTCTTGAGGAAGTTCACCCTTGTGTTCTTTGATGACATTCTAATCTACAGCAACTCAATGGCAGAACACATTAGCCATCTCAAACAAGTATTCGAATTACTAAAAAAGAATAGCTTGTTTGCCAAACTGCAGAAATGCACATTTGCCACCGACCAAGTGGAATACTTGGGTCACATCATAAATGCACAAGGAGTTGCTACTGATCCTAAGAAAATTGAGGCAATCATCAACTGGCCACAGCCTACAAATGCTACTCAGTTAAGATCAATCTTGGGATTGACAAACTACTACAGAAGGTTCATAGAGAAATATGGACTCATCTGCCAGCCACTTTTTGAAGCATTAAAGAAGGATAATTTCCAGTGGACTGAAAAACAGGAAATGGCATTTCAACTCCTCAAGAAAGCAATGACTAACCCACCTGTCTTAGCTCTACCCAACTTTTCTTTACCTTTTACACTCGAAGCAGATGCTTGTGATTATGGTATTGGTGCTGTATTAATGCAACAGGGAAGACCTCTTGCATTCCTCAGTAAAGCAATTGGTCCTAAGTCAGCTGCACTGTCTACATATGACAAAGAGGCTATGGCAATCTTGGCAGCGTTGAAGAAATGGAAACACTACTTCTCCGCTTCTTCACTGGTCATCAAGACAGATCAACAAAGTTTGAAATACATTCAAGAGCAAAAACTCACGGAAGGCATTCAGCATAAGCTCCTGATCAAATTGTTGGGGTATAATTACACAGTGGAATACAAGAAAGGGTCAGAAAACAGAGTGGCTGATGCTTTATCCAGGGTCAAACACAAGCTGTTGTCCCTAATCACTAGTGCAGCTGTACCAGTTTGGGTTACTGAGGTGGTTAAATCTTATGAAACAGACACGAAATGTTTGGAGCTAATACAGCAACTCACAATTAGCCCAACTTCTGTTCTGAATTACACCTTCTCAAAGGGGCTGCTCCGATATAAAAACAAGTTGTTGGTGGGTAGTACTACTGAGCTGAGAGCAAAACTTATTGATGCTTTACACAATTCTGAACTGGGGGGTCACTCCGGGGAACAGGCAACTTACCAGAGAATCAAAATAATATTTCATTGGCCAGGTTTGAAGCAGCAAGTAATGGAGTTTGTCAAGCAATGCCCTACATGTCAGATAAACAAAGCTGAGCATACCAAATACCCAGGGTTACTACAGCCTCTACCTGTTCCTGATTTTGCTTGGACTCACATCAGCATGGACTTTGTGGAGGGACTGCCTATATCAGAAAACAAAGATTTGATCCTAGTGGTGGTTGATAGGTTCACTAAATATGGTCATTTCATTTCAATGAAGCACCCTATCAATGTTCATTCTGTGGCCAAGGCTTTTAGGGAAAACATATTCAAACTACATGGCTTACCAACAGTAATTGTGACTGATCGAGATAAAATCTTTACCAGCACACTGTGGCAAGACCTATTCAAGTCATTGGGCATCAAGTTACACTTCAGCACATCATACCATCCACAAACGGATGGGCAGACCGAGAGGGTAAATCAATGCCTGGAAAACTACTTAAGGAACATGGCCTTTCTGCAGCCTAAGAAATGGCATCAATGGCTTGCATTAGCTGAATGGTGGTACAATACTTCTTTTCACACCTCTCTGAAGATGACACCCTTTCAGGCTTTGTATGCTAGAAAACCTCCTTTGTTGGCAGAACTAATGTTGCCAGTGGATGACTCAAGCTCTACGTTGACAGCAAGCACATCAGCTGAAGACATTGCCCAGCAAATCAAAGCTAATCTACAGAAAGCTCAAGACAGGATGAAAAAACAAGCTGATAGCCACCGGCAAGAAAGAATCTTGGAGGTTGGAGACATGGTATATCTAAAGCTCCAACCTTACAGGCATACATCACTTAGCATTCATAGATGTTTGAAATTGCATTCCAAGTACTACAGACCATTTCGAGTGCTACAAAAGATTGGCAACACATCTTACAAGTTGCTACTACCTGAGGGCTGTCAACTACATCACATGTTTCATGTGAGTCAATTAAAGAAGCATCTGGGACCTAAAGCAATTCCTAGTCCGCACTTGCCTCTGCTGAATCCAGATGGGACAATTTTGGTGGCCCCGGAAGCAGTTCTTGAGAGGAAGCTCATCCCACGAGTGCAAGGCGCTATTTCAGTTCCAGTGGTCCAATGGCTTATCAAATGGCGGAACCTACCTCAAGAACAAGCTACTTGGGAAGACGCCGCATTCATCCAGAAGATCTTTCCTGCTTTCCAGCCTTGAGGACAAGTCTGCTGTCATTCGGGGGGAGTTGTCATACTCCAAGCCAACCTGAAGAAATGCAAATTTGTCATCAGTTAACTGTAGTGAATCTTCAGAGAAACTCTAGTTGATCCCAGCCCTTTATCTTGCATCCTACGAGCCACAGCGCATCTTATCACTTCGCGTCAAGCTGCGCTTTGAGGACCGTTGGATGCTTGATGAACGGCTGATGACAACTAGAACGTCGTTGTTTGAATCCTGCTTTTAGACCTGTCGCTTTTCCTTACCTGCTCTCTTCTTTGGCTGCATCTTCTCTCCTTTAAATCCCCACATCCAGTGAAGGATTGGGTATGCTTGTATTATTGGGTTAAACCCTAGCCGCCTCTGTTCGAGGCTGGATCGAAACTTCCCTCTGTAATCGGGGTATCTGCCCTCAATTCGTCTCTGAAGTTAGCTAAATAAGTGTTAAACTCTGAATTTCTCTGTCAGTTAATCCTCTGCTAGTTAGGATCATGTCAGGTGGCCATGCGCACTCGTGTCAATCTAGTGCTGGAAGGCATACCGCCTCATGCCTGGGACCGTGGCATCGCGGAGGAGCTCGTGGGATCGGCGTGCGCGGTTGATTGTGTCGCGCCGGAGACGGCATCAAGGGACGATCTGTCCACGTTCAAGATGTCGGCTTGGACGTCGGAGCTGCACAAGATCCCGGTGGCGCGTACTCTGGTCATCCCGGAGCCTCCTGAGGCGGGTGACGAGACACCGTCGCCGGCGCAAGAGTTCTCCGGTGAGTCGAGAGACACGGTGCCGGTGCGGGAACCGGTGGAGTTGGGCACGCTGCACTACAAGGTTCTCATCCATGTGGACTCGATCGAGGAAGACGATGCCAGTGAGGATGCGTGGGCGTTCCATGGTTCACCGGGCAGTGACAGGAGTGGTCTGCCTGGGCCTGACTCCGGCGGCGGGCGTGGCGGCGGCGGCCGGGCATCGCGCAGGCTGCCATGGCGGCTTGGCGTACCGGATCGCCGGGAAGGAGCCAGTCCACGCGGTCAACAGGTCGAGCCTAGGCAGCGTTCCTTCTGTCAGGTTGCGGCATCGCAGGCCACCTGGCGTTTCCCGCCCATGGAAGGCACGATTCGAGGGAGATCAAAGCGGCCAATTCAAATCTGGCAAAAGGTTTCTGCGCCAAAGCAAAACGAGGTTCTGGCGACTGAGCATGCGGCCAAAACGGCTACAGCTGATCCTGTCGGCCATCAGCTGCCTGTGCCTTTGATCTCTGTGGAGGAGCGTGGGGGGCCCAGCAGCGATCCCATGGTGGTTTTGCCCCCGGTTGTCTTGGCTAGCAAGCCTTCCACTCAGGAAGGGACAGCTGGTAGATGGCCAATTGGTGCGGAGAAAGCAGTCCAGGACCCGACCCTGGCGCCCCGCGAGACTCTGACGATGGGCCCAAGCGTGGATGCTTTGGATGGTGGGACCGCAAGCGTGGGGTTGATCTCAACGGCTGCTAGCGCCTCGCTGGCACCGTCCGATGCGTTCTTTGAGGTATCTCTCTGATTCTGAAGCCAACAGCGTCTCCCGTCCGGATCATGCTGCTATCGAGGTGGTTTCGCCTGCTGATGGCCTTGCCGAGACCGTTGCTGAGACAGAGCGAGAGGAAGTCGCCGTTGAGGAGATCGCCGGCACGGCGGAGACTGCGGCTGCACCCAGCGATGCGCTTGCGTACAATAGGCTAAAGCAGTTCTGTGCCAGCATCCTCAAAACGCTCGCGCCTCCCCTGTTCCGTGAGGTGCAAACTGCTTCAAAGCTATGTGCTGATGCGGAGCCATTCACGCCCAGGCGCAACACTCGGAGCGCCAAAACCTCGGCTCCGCCAAAGCCCATGAAGAAAACGACAGAGGCGGAAACTGCCCTTCTCAAGGCATTGGGGATTACGCCGGCGAACTTGGAGGTGGACGATGCTGCCTTGAAGGAATTCAGAGACCTCTTCGATTCCCCCCTTCAGGAACCGCATTTGCGCACGGTTGCGGCCATCTTTGGTAAGAGCATGCCGTTGCAAAACGAGCTGGACAGAGAGCATGGAGTTTCGATCAGCGTGGCGTAGCCGCCTCGCTGACGGTGTGTACTAGCGTCTTTATGGATCTGTACGCTGAATTGATCTGTTGGAACATTCGAGGATTGAATGATCCAGTAAAACGGAAGGCGATCAGGGAGTTCTTGTCCTCTTTTAGGGCAAGTGTGGTGTGCCTCTTGGAAACTAAGATGGCTGTAATAGACTACTTCATAGTAATGCAGTGCTTAGGTCCGTCCTTTGATGGATTCGTTTACCTGCCGGCGACGGAGACGCGTGGTGGTATTTTGGTAGCCTGGGACTCGTCCGTCCTCTCCATGCACAATGTCAGCTTCGACAACCATGCTATCACAGGAGAAGTGAGAATGGTGGATAATAGTATCTGGTGGCTGTCAGTTGTATATGGGCCGCAATCTGCTGCGCAGAAGCCCAATTCCTTGATGAGCTGGCTGAGCGAAGGCTCCTCTGTCCTGGGCCGTGGCTACTCATTGGCGACTGGAACATGATACTGCGCGCGTCAGAAAAAAACAATACCAACCTGAATAGGAACTGCATGGCGCGTTTCAGGGAGTTTGTTGCCTCGCATGAACTCAAAGACATCTATATGCACGGCAGGCGCTTTACTTGGAGTAATGGAAGGAATCCGCCAACAATGACACGCATTGATCGAGCCCTAGCGTCGGTGGACTGGGACCTGGAGCATCCGGACTGTATTCTTCAGGCTCTCTCCTCGAACATCTCAGATCACACCCCCTCCATCTCGCGCTCAATGCGTGTGCGCAACCTAAACGCCGCTTCAAGTTTGAAAGCTTCTGGACCAAGCTGGATGGTTTCTCTGAAGCTGTCAAGGAGGGATGGGTTTGTGATACGGCGATTTCGGATCCTTTCCAGCGGCTTGACAGACTGTTCCGTAATACAGCCAGCCACCTGCAGGCTTGGGGACAGAGGAGCGTGGGCGATGTGAAGCTGAAGTTGGCTATGGCCAATCTGCTCATTCATAGGCTGGAGGCAGCGCAAGATCAGCGGGCTCTTTCTTCTGCTGAGGTCTGGTTGCTGCGGATGTTGAAGCAAACGGTGCTTGCTCTTGCTTCCTTCGAGAGGACAATGGCGCGGTTGCGATCGCGCATGAGGTGGCTCAAGGATGGGGATGCAAACACGAAGCTGTTCCACGCCGTGGCTAATGGTAGGCGCATCAAGAACTTCATTCCTTCAATCAGACATGGCGATGAGGTGATCACGGAAGAGTCAAAAGGAGGATATCTTTCATGATGCTTATGTGGGGCTAATTGGTACGATGCTTCCCCGAGAATCCACCTTGGATCTCGAGTTCCTGGGGCTCCAAACCTTCGACCTACAGGAGCTAGACTCCATTTTCTCGGAGCAAGAGGTGTGGGCTACAATCAAGGATATGCCGAGGGATCGTGCACCTGGGCCGGATGGCTTTACTGGTGCCTTTTATCTGCATGCGTGGCCGGTGATCAAGCAGGACATCATGAATGCGTTGCTGAAACTGTTCGTGGGAGATGGCCGCGGGTTTGGCAGGTTGAACAGTGCCGTGATCACACTGATTCCTAAGAAAGCTGAAGCTGCCACGGTGGGGGATTATCGCCCAATCAGTTTGGTCCATAGTTTCTCTAAGCTTTTCTCTAAATTGCTTGCCAATCGATTGCGTCCTCATCTGGGTGCCTTGGTCAGCCCGAATCAGTCGGCGTTCGTCCGCGGAAGGAGTCTACATGACAACTTCGTTCTTGTCAGGCAGGTGGCTCGCAAAATCAACAAGCGTCGGCAGAAAGGTGTGCTCATCAAACTTGACATATCTCGCGCTTTCGACACCCTCTCGTGGTCTTTTCTCTTTGAAGTTTTGCGCAAGCTGGGTTTTAGTCGAATTTGGTGTCTTTGGATTTCCTTCCTTTTCAAGACGGCCTCCACTCGTATTCTGGTGAATGGAATTCCTGGGCGACAGATTTCGCATGTCAGAGGTTTACGGCAGGGCGATCCGATCTCCCCGATGCTTTTCGATATTGCCATGGAACCACTGACGGCTCTGATTTCGTCGGCAATTCAGCATAATTTGTTCTCCCCCATCACTGGTGTTTCACCGCTGCAGCGTCTCTCGCTATATGCGGATGATGTGTGCTTTTTGTGAGGCCTTTGTTCAAGATCTGCAAGCAGTTCGACAGTTGCTCGCTGCCTTTGGGGAAGCGTCTGGGCTCCGGATCAATTACTTCAAATCATCAGCCACGGTGATCAGAGGTGTGGAGGAAGATGAGGTGCTGGTCCGTGATAACTTGCAGTGTGAGGTGACCCATTTCCCTATCAAATATTTGGGACTGCAGTTGGCACTACGGCCTCTCACGAAGGACGAGTGGCAGTCGGCTCTCGACAGGATTCTGAATTTTTTGCCGGCGTGGCAACGTGGCTTGCTTGATCGAGCTGGGCGTCTGGTGCTTATCAAGTGTGTGATCGCGGCACGGCCGATTCATCAATTGCTAGTTGCTGAAGCACCGACTGGATGATCGAGGAAATCTACAGTTGGATGAGGGGGTTTTTCTGGGCAGGAAAGGATGAAGTCAATGGCGGGCAATGCCTCGTGGCCTGGCATGCCATTTGCAAACCTCACTGCTTTGGGGGTCTGGGGGTGAAAGATCTTCGGCTGCACGGGCTTGCGCTGCGAGTTCGCTGGGAATGGCTGAGGCGAACTGACGTCAGCAGACCGTGGTTGGCCTTCCAATGATAAACGACCAGGAGGCCTGTAGGGTGTTCGACACTCTGACTCACATTCAGGCTGGGAAGGGAGACAGGATCCTTTTCTGGAGAGATAGGTGGATTGGCGGCAGCAAGGTGAGCGACATTGCTCCGGAGGCTGCTGCCCTGGTTGGCACTAGGATTTCTAACAGCCGTACGGTAGCTGACGCTTTGACAGGGAACAAGTGGCTGGCTGACATGTGTGGGGTACTGTCGCATGCTGGTGCCCTGCAATGTGCGCAGCTTTGGCAAGCGATCACGAGCTAGATAGGAATGAAGCCATGGAGGATTCCTTCACCTGGCCGTGGTCTCCAACTGGGAATTACACTGCCAAGTCGACATACAGGATGTTGGTTCAAGGTGCGGTAAGAGTGAGCTATGGCGCCTGTGTTTGGAAGTCCTGGGCGACACCGACTTGCAAAATCTTCATGTGGTTGGCGTTGAAGTACAGAATTTGGACCTCGGATCGGAGGGTTCGACACGGGCTCCAGGAGACAGCTGATGTTTGTCAGCTTTGTGATCAGGAGACGGAGACTGCAGACCACATTCTGATCCAGTGTGTCTACTCTAGACAGGTCTGGCAGAGGTGTTTTCAGAGTGCAAATTTCAGTGACCTAACACCGCGGATGGATGATCGCTTGGAAGCTTGGTGGTTGGCGATCAGGCAACAGGTGACCAAGACGGACAGACGGCGTCTGGACACGCTGGTCATCGCTGGTTGCTGGGGGTTATGGAGGCAAAGGAATGCTAGGGTTTTTGGCAATACCAGTCTTCAATGCAACGAAGATATACTAGCGGCAAGAGTGGCAGAGGACATGAAGCTTTGGTCCATTGCCAGGAGAGCTAGAGGTGAAGGTGTAACTCATATAGCGAGAGAGTAGTCCCGTGTGTTGTTTGGGTGGTGTTGTCTGGCCTGCTTTTTAGTAGGCTGAGACATTCTTGTAAAACTTTGTTCTGCCTTCTATAAATCAAAGGCACGCAATTTGCGTGCTGTAAAAAAAAGATTTCTCACGCGGATAGCATACTGTTTTAGTCTGAAAACTTCAACTGCGATTCGAACACGGGTGCCACCGAGTGAATCCCTCCAACCTCTAAAGGGCAAGGAAATCCTATGCTAGTAGTCTCTCAAGTTTCTCCGTGGATAGATAGCTGGCTGTATTGTGTTGTCATATATTTGGCGTGGTGCCTCGCTTGTTTGTTGTGTGGGTTAGGTGCCTAGTCACCTTCGCTCATGCATCGGAGGATCTTCTCATTTTAGGGATATATAATAAATACTATGACGAACTTTGCTCCTCCCCTCCTCCCCTTGCGGAGTCTTGTGGAGTTGCCTCCAGACCAATATCACCACCTTGTTCAAGCTTTTTTACTGGATTGTGATAATCCGTGGACGTTGGTGATCGTTGTTTGGTTGAGTTCTTGAGTTTGCCACTAATTTGTAAAGATCAAACAATCTGTATGTGTCGTCGTAACCAACCTACTATAGATATTCAGTGATTCGGCTTTGCACACTTGTCCCTTTGAACATTGTATCGGATCGTCCATCGACCATGCACATATGGTAGGTAACAGCTTACAAACGGGGCCATGACTTGTTAAAAAAAAAAACGGGGCCATGAGAATGATCCATGACTAAAGGGCAATCTAATGAGGACATAAACGTGTGTAAGCTATGTCCATCACTTTCACTGTATCACCCCATTAATCATGCAAGTAATCCACTAACAAGAGTTCAAGAGGATGCAAGACCAAGGAAGGACCAAGCTAGCCTCTACTACTGTGCACCCACACAAAGCCATCTGCTAGGTTTACAAAACGCCAATCGCATCAAGAAGAAAATTAAATCATACATGCATTGTGTCTTGATGATCTCTGTCAGACACTCAGACGTCTACAGAGCAATGTACACATCACCACACACTTGATTGATATAATTTCAGAGTCGTTTTCACACCTTATATTGTGAGACATACAACACATTCAGAGATATACGTACCGACATGAAAAGGATCGAAAGAAGCAAGCACACATACACATATAGTATATACTCACTATGCTCCATTTATGTTCACATTCAGATCAACAGCTCTTGATTCTTCCTCCCATCTATAATTCCAGCACCAAGTCTGCATTAAGGCACAAAGACAGGTCGATTATAAGTACAGTGCACACTGTGCATCGTAGACAGTAGTACCTTCTTGATAGCTAGCTAATTCTTGAAGATTCTCCAAAACTAGTAGGGAACATCTCACTGTCAAATGTCCATTTTAGTTGATGCGATTGCTATGCTAGGTGGTTGCAAGGATTATGGGTGGATAGTAACATGCATGCACCAGCACTATTATTACAATGACCGGAAAAAAATACACTAATATTGCACTCACAGTCTGCATCTGTTTTGACCCAGTGGCCGCTCTTGTTGCCGTTGAGATCGCCGCTGTCATCAGGGGAGGCGCTGAAGGAGCGCTTTGTGCAGCATCCGAAGCTCAGCATGCGCGGCCGGCTCGCCTTCGGCGAGGCCATGGGCTCGTCGGTACCACCGCCGCCATTGTCCTCGCCGCCGTGCTTGCGGTTCCTCTTGGTCAGGTTCCTTGTCAGGATCGTGCTTTCAGGGTAGACTTTCCTGTGGAAGATTTGAAGGATCTGCAATGAGAAAACGCTTCTTCCTTTTAGAACTGTGTACAATGTTGATGTCTTCACGAAATTCAGTGCATCATATCTTTGTGTTGTTTGTACGTATGATTAGCACATATTTAATCAGTTAGTATTGTGTAAGTTTACCTTTGATGGGGCATGCCAGAAATGTTGCTCAGATCATTTATTAAATTTTTTGTTCAGTCAAATCCTCCTACTAACAAAAAAATGTAAAACAGCATTCGAAAATGAACAAAGGGAAATAAAGCAAAAGTGTCTAGACGGATAAACAAATTACCAAGTCAGCATCTTCGTAAGAGGCTAAGGATACAATGACAAATTAAATGGTCCATCAAAAAAGCTAGCATCCACAAAGATATAATATTAGTCAGGAGTTTGCAAACAAACTGCCATGTCAACTCAAGCTCCCACTTTTTACAAGTTGCCCCCTAGTTTTTTTTTCAAGTTAGTTTCCACCTACTCTCTTTTTTTTTTTGAAGGGATCAACACTGCGTTCTCACAACAGATTACAACAAAGACTAAAAAAGCTCAGGAAAACGCAGAAGAACAGAGCCAAGAAACCCAGAGCAACAGCAACGCCCGAAGAACAGAGGACGAACGCTGAACCACCGCAGAGCCTGGAGCAGAACCTCGACGCCGGCGAAACGCCGAAGAAGAAGGGCCCAGGCCGCCACCAACCTCGGGATGGAGGCACCCCACTCATGTAGAAGCCGCAGGAGCCGCCCGCCGCAAGCAACGGGACCGAAGAACGCTGAACGAAAACGGCCATGGCGCCTCCCTCCCGCTTCCACCCATCATCCATCTTCCCCTGCACCGAGCTCGAACAAGGCCTGCCGGAGCCACCGCCGAAGAACCGCCTTGACCGCACCAACACCCCTCGCCACCACGGCCGGCCGGAGAAGGAAAGAGCAAGACGAACCTGAAGACGGCGGAGAGCTCCGAGATCCCGCTGAAGCCACTCCCTGTACAGGCGGAGGAGGCAGCCAGCGCCAAGCGCTAGCACCCCGCCACACCACCCCCAGCACCCCCAAGGTATGGCCAGGAGGAGCCATACGAAGACGAAGGAGGGGGCGAGGGACCAAAACTCCACCAGGCAGCCGTCACCTCCGCCACGGCGACTGCCCTCGGAGCACAAAACCTCGCCAGATCCACCGATCCGGGAGGGAACCACGCCTGGAGCACCGCCGGGGTGGAGATCGAGCTCCAGCACACTTATTCCACGCCGCCGCCGCCGCCACCTCCACCGACGCTGCGCCGACAGGAAACCTAACCCTAACCCTACTATCTACAAGCCTCGGGCACAAATCGGAGGTTCCTCCACTCTCCACCGCCGCACGGACGGCCGGAGAGGGAGGGAACCGCCGATCCGGCCGTCGGCGGAGCACCAGATCGAGGAACTTCCCCTTTCGCCTTTTCCGCCTCGCGCTCTACTATTCCAAAATAATTTACGTTTTAGATTTCTCCTAAATCAAACTACTTTAAGTTTGACCAAATATATAGAACAATATATCAACATCTATAACACCATTTTGGTTTCATTCAATTCAACATACAATATATTTATACGGATTGGTTTCAACATCGCATTTGGCACTTGTTTAAGTTCTATTTCGTGACACATTTCTTAGGTTCATAAATACATCAAATAAGCCCAAAATATCAACTGCTTTTTCAATCTTATTAGGTAATTTCTTATTTAGTCTGGTTAAACTATAATTTTATCTATTTAGTTTTTTGAAAAATTATTAGAAGTTTTAAAAGTTATTGCAAGATTTATTTTTCAGACTAAGAGTTATGAGAATATATCTTCACTAAACTATAATGTACCCCAGATACACATACAATGGTACATTGCAAAAAGGAGAAACTCAAACGATACTGTAGCATGTCACGGAATTAACAAAAATAATCTAAAGCTAATTTTTTGTTTGTCAAAATTGACATATATGTTGGTAAAAGAAAACAAAGAGGAACGGTACCTTCTGAAACTTGCTCTTAGCCGTTGCACTAGCCCGCGGCACTCCGGCGCCTTTCTCATCTTTCACCCTCCTCCTCTTCATCCTCTTATGGCGGCCGCCGTCCCCATTCCGTTGCTTCCCTTCATCCTTCTCTCCGCCGTCCTCCCCTCCGCGACGGCGACTAGGGCCACCTTCTCATCGGCGAAGCGCGTGCGCATGAACAGCTCGCCGAGCGAGGTTCGCCGGCCGCCGCCTTCCGGCTTGTCAGGCCGCGACTCGGTGTCGCTGCACACCGGTGAGCCAAATAGGAAGCCCTGCAGCGGGCAGTCGACGCCCATGGCGAAGCTCACCCGCGCGGACGGAATGTCACTGCCCCCGAGGACCTTCTCCAGCTCGGCGCTCACCATCATGAGCTCGTCCTCCGTTGTCGTGCCATCGTCCTTCTCCGCGATAGCCTCGACGGTGCACACCGCCTTCTCCACAGCGGCGTCCACGGCCTCAGGCTGCAGGTAGGTGAAGGTGGGCGTGACGGTGCCGTCGTCAGTTTCGTCGTCTACGGTGCCATCCATGCTCAGCACGTCGACGTCATCGTAGTCTTCGTTGTCCTCGTGGTCACTGGGGATGTTAATGTCGGCGAAGCCTAGCGTGCCAATGGCGAGGAGGCCGCTGCCGCTGAAGCTGAAGTGGTCGTCCCCGGTGACGGCCAGTGAAGGATGGTTGGCGGCAAAAGCGTCGTCACCGAAGTATTCGTCGTCCGGTGAGGCTAGTCCGGCGATGCAATTGCAGGCCCCACCTGCAGTGACAGATTAATATCCATCAATTTTGCTAAATCATTTCAATTGTTAATCGTGTGAAAAAGATATGAGATTGGACATGCGTAGAGGCTTAATAACTTCAATTGCTTTATGGGAAAAGGGTCCTAAGAGTATATTGGTGATCTAGTTTACCTATGCTAAACTAAGTTCATAATTTATTTTATACGATTGGAATAAAAAGATTAGTTAGCTAAACGGGAATGGACAAGACTGGTTGGCGATAGTGTAATGCCAAACAACATCCCTCCAATTTCAAAAAGAAAAAAGAAACACCCGCTACCCCACCAGCAACATCCAGTTGCATGATGGTCGTGCATAGGCCATAGTCGTGTGCCATCTTCCTAAGAAATTATGTCCTCCTTGTTGGAATGGAAGATACTCCCTCCGTTTCTAAATGTAAGATATTTACATGTTACACATGTTGTATAGATACATACTAATGAGTGAACATACATATGAAATGTGTCTAGATACATTTGTGTACATGTGAACATGGACAAAGTCTAAAACATATTATATTTGGGAACAAAGGGAGTACATACATACAGTGCCACAGTTGGCCTGTAGCTATACTTTGAAATTGAAAGGTGTGGCATATGTGCGGTGTGCCATGTCCAATGTGGCCAATAGTACAATGGTAAATAAACGTGCATAACAATGACATATATAAGAGTAAGGATTTGCAGCACCCAGACGCTAGTGCTCCCGGAATTTTCTGGAGAATTCAAAAATTGTACTTTTGATTTTTTTAACACACGAAAAATCCGTGGATGTGTACACAAATGATGTTGTTATTTTGTGGTGATCCAAATTCGTATATACTGATAAAGGCCGACTTGTGACGAGGAGAGCGGAGCGTCCCGGAGGCGGTGCGGGGGGCGGCAGCCCCCCGCGGTACGGTACGAGTTGTTTCCGGGTCGGACTGCAGTTGACCTAAGGTTTTACCACTATATATACATCTTGTAAGCCGTCGGTTGGGATAAGTCGCATTGTGTAAATCCCCGGCGTTTGTAACCTCACCCCGATATAGTGAAGTATTGCTGGCTGGCACCCGTGGTTTTTTCCTCTCCTTTGTTTGGAGAGGTTTTCCACGTTAAAATCTCGTGTCCCCTTTGGTTTGATCGTTCCGCTCTTCGTCGTTTATTTGCTATCGTTTATAACAGATGTATATCTCTATGAAGTTTCGGTGAAAAGGGCATTTTATTTTGGGCTATAAAAAACAAGTTTATGGGTAGGAATAAAAAAACTTACGAAAATTGTGGCGTCAATTTTCTTGGAGATCTAGAAATACAATTTTGATTTTTGAAGAAAAAACGAGAGCACTGGTGCTCACGTGCAACTAACACTTTCCGCCTATATAATTTCTTCTTTACGCCACAGCAAGTTTATGTGCATACATTAGTACCATAATTTGTATTTGTATGAAGCCGCTGCGACCTCGCACCTGGCAGTGTACTTTTGGTGTGAAACTTTGTGGAAGTAGTAGTTTTTGTGGACCATGCGGTTCTACTTGGACCAGAAATAATGACCAAAATATCAACATAAAAAGTTCTTTTCTATGACTATAAATGAGTGTTTCAATATAGTTAGCGAGTGTACCTCCGCCGGTGTTGAACTCTTTGAACACGTCATGATTGCTCCGTAGCTTTCGGTGCATCCAACCTAGGAGCTGGTACATGAAGAACATGTATAGAAGGGTGACCAAATTGCCATCTCTATTTACTTAAGCCCTCAATGAAATGTTTTGTTGTGACTAGATAAAACTTGTAGACAAAGATTGTTAATTATAGCATTTCAAACAAACATGATCGTGCATTCCGTTCTCTCCTGTGGAAGGATAAAAACATAAAACAGGAGAAAATAATGCTTGGAAAATGGTTTTAGCCAAGATTAATCCAATAAGGAAAGCAGTCAAAGCACTTCCGCCACATCATCTAGGTAAATTCTCCCATGATTACTCCTTGTGTCTCTTCTCTGTACCGGCATCTAGCTTAGAACTACACGAGCATTGTACTCCTATCTCTGCTCCCTCCAGGTCGCGCCCATGCTCCACCTTTGTTTCCCTAGAGAGACGCGAGTCTGGTTCTGCAAGAAGCACGCGTGAACACTGAACATGCTCGCCGCCGATGCCCTCCTAGCTACGAGGTGCTGCCTGCCAGACCAGCACCGCCTCTTCCCGTGCTTGCTTGCCTTGACGCTAGCGGCATATGCGCCCTGCTGGCTGCGCGTGGAGCTCGCCGCCGGCCGCTGCTCGGCACGCATATGCCTCTCCTTCAACTCACCCAACGCCGCGAGTATCGCTAGCTCTAGCTAGTCCTACGCAGCAGCTACTAAGACTAGGAGCATTGGGACCGGCCCAAAGGGAAATCAGTTGCTTGAGATCAGTGTAGAACACCTAGTCAATAAATAGAGAAAAGGAAAGAAACAAGGAGCCAATGATATGATCATGAAGGATTGAGGAAGGAAGGCACTGACCGTCATCTTGGTGAGGCTTGCGTAGCTGATCAGGGAGCCGGAGGGATGGGGGGAGCATTAATAGAGGAAGAAGAGAGAAGGCACTGCAGATGCAGGAGTGATCCATCATCGATCAGTCGGTGGATGGAAACACGGGGAAGGGTACAAATGGTCGAGTAGGCGGGGCCAAGCTCCCCTGTAAGCTAGCTAGCTGCACTGCAGACACTCCATGCAACGCCGTGTACTTTGTAGCCTTGTACTGTATGTGACTCAACGCAATTTGGGGATGTCAAGTACAGCTTGTCCACAAGAGCATGTCACTGGAGCGTGTGTGTCAGTGATCACTTTCAGTTCACATCAGCAGGTACGCATCCATGTGTTGTGCTTTTGCTTTCTCTCATGGGCTTTGCTTTGTATCAATGTGTGCGCCTTGATTCCTCGATGATCGCATTTGGTAGTAATTTTTTTCGATAAAGGGAAATACTATTATCAATAAGATACCAATTATAGCTGGACTTTGCACCAACACAATATTAAGGGCTATGACTACATGCGCACAACCAAATTATTAAAAAAAGCGATCAAAAGAACAATTGCATCAACCACCGATGATGGCAACCGAGAGTAACAAGATAAGTACTCCAAAAACGACGCCTCTAAAAAGAGAATTGTGCATGACGCCGACACTGCTGGATCCAATCACCAAGGACAGACCATGGTTTTCACTCTAAAGAGAAGTCCGAACAAATTCCAAGCAATGCCTTTAATAAGGGGACGCCGAGTGAATGTCGCCATTGTAAGTTAATCCAATCCAATGAAGATCAGACCTATAATTTACACCCCTGAAACTCGACACCCGTCACTTCGAGTGTAAGGTAACTAAAATCACCATATGCTACCACCACCTATCGATCCACCATCACACAACCAAACAGGCACCGTCCTGACAGGACCAAGGCATGCAACTGGAACCTAGCATGCACAACACATGTTGCCGACTAGAGACGCCCTCCATCGAGACCGATCTCATGACGTTGAGAATCTAGGTCACCGACGTAGAGCCGATAGGCGGGTCACTTGGGGCAACTCGGAAGTGCCAAACCCCTCAAGCAGACGTAAAGTTGCAAGATCTGTGACGCAAATGCCTTCGTGGGCATGTCGAGCACTCCAACACATGCACCAAGTGGGGGACGAACAATCACCAGAGCACGCTGTGGAGAACCTCTCGTATAGAGGTTGAAATCCGCCGACCTTGTGCTCCGTAGAAGATAATGTGCAGCCTGGGATTGCGGCACCTAGAACGTAATACCCGACGTGTGCGAACACCTCAGAGACAGAGGCAGCCCGCATCCGATGGATCGAGCATGCCATGCAATACCTCAAGTCACACTCTACCAATGATTCGGGAAAATGCGTCGTTGTCGCAGCCGCCGGAAAACGGGAACCAAAGAGATCTACCGTAGTGGAAAATAAAAGCTCGGGAGCCTCCACGTAGACCTTTGCCGCGATGGACGATTGCCACACTACCCCGCAGCCACAGAGGAACGACTGCCGAGAAGATTCGGGGCCGCGGCCCTGGCACCCAACCTACGTCAATGTATGCGCCATGCAGGGTTGTCGCAACACACCAGGAATGACGGCTCCCGCATCGCAACGATACTAGCCCGCTGGTTAGGCATGATTTGTTAATCAGCTTCCTCCGACGGCATCGAGGTGGGCGGAGAGGGGAGGAGACAGATCCGGGGTCTAGGGTTTCATCACCGAGAACAATCACCTAAAGACAAAAATGAACGGATGCAACGTTTATTTTTGGTAGATTTCCTCATGTATGCAAACTTTAGTAGTTCACTGCAATTCTGTCTGTGATGTTAGAATGTGTTGGGAGAGTAAAGCTAACAGTAAATTCAGACCTAAGTAAAGGGCACTGGCGGTCACTGAATTGATTCTTCATGTGCACTCAAGTCACTCAACTCGGAAATCTTGTGAACCCTCACTCAACTAAACATTCGTGTGCACTTTGATCACTTTTCCGGTTGTTGCCCGAGAAGGGTCACGTGCGGCTCACGTGAGCTCGTTCCGGGCTATTATTTTTGCAGAGAACCCCTTCAGTTTAGGTAACTGGTTCTCACTTGTCACCGGGAGGAATTAAATAACGGAACTAGAATTTCAAACCGTTAAATCCAATCCCAGTTCCGTAATTTCTTTTCCTCCCACTGACAGGTGGGACCCACTTGACAAAAGAGGGCAAACTGGGTGCATCACTTAAACTGAAGTGGTTATCTGCTAAAATATCGGCCTGGAACAAGGTCAAGTGAGCCGCACGTGACCCTTCTCAGTCAAAAGCCAGTCAACAAACGGGAGAGTGACCAAAGTGCACACGAATATTCAGTTCGGTGACGGGTTTCACAAGATTTCAGAGTTGAGTGACTTAAATGCACCCGAAGAACCAATTCAGTGACCGCCAGTGCCATTTACTTTTCAGGCATGTTATCTAAAAACATATGGACATGACATGACCATATAATTTACATAAGCGGTTCTGAAAGCTATAGCATAATATACATGAAACCAAAACAATGGATCCTTGGCGACACAAAACGTAGCACCAAAATAATTTTGATCAACCCATGCCCATGATTTTTTTCGCGATTTTTGAAAACTCGGAAGTGGGGTATCCGGCAACTAGTTGCGGGTGCAACTAGTTGCGGATTGTGATTTCACCCGTGAGGCGCTTCAGTAGGGAATCAGTAGCGCCTCAAAAAAAGTAGGGAATCAGTTGGGACCACTGATCCAACAGATGGACAGCAGCTCGCGATTTGTACTCGACGGACCTGGCATGGGCGTTCGGGCGGTTTGTCCTTGTAATGACCTGGGAATGAAGGCAAAAATAGAAGGTAGAAACATAATCAAGCAATATACGTAGAAGTTCTGAACAGGCACAAACAAGCAATGTACGTTTGACAAACCGCATATGTACTGAACCCAGTCCAAAGTCCCATTAGCTGACACAGCGGCATGGTGGAAGTGGTTGGAGCTTGAACCGAACTTCAGAGAAAGGAAACGATTTAATCAGTCACTTCCAACAAGTATTATAAGTTTTCCTGATCAACCTATAGTAAAACAAAGAAATTATGTCACTTATGTCTGTCATTTTCTGCAGTGCAATATCGATTATTTAAGAAACCTAAAAGTAGAATCACATGCAATTAAATAATTTGTGAGCACCTTTATTTAGGAAATATTCAAGTAATGGATATCGTTTGTCTTAAGACCGAGTTTTAAGCTCTTTTAGCACTAAAAAAATGTATACATTACGTATTCAAGAACTATGAAGAGTAGAGTTTGAAATTTGGTAGTTTTTATAAAAGGTAATATATTAATATGAAGAATATATCAAGTACTCCCTATGTCCCAGTTTAAAGGGCTTGCACGTAGTTTTAAAAAAATTGACCATTGATTTGGTCGATGAAGTATAATTTTATGTTAGCTGACACAACGGCATGGTGGAAGTGTTTGGAGCTTGAACCGAAACTCAGAGATTATATCAGTCACTTCCAACAAGTAGTGAATAACCATAAAAAAAAGTAGTAAATAAGTTTTCCCGATCATCTTAGCAAACCAAAAAAAAAAAATGTCTACATATTTATTTCTGACATTTTTTGTTGTGTCATCTGTGCAATATCCTAAAGCAGAATGAAATGCAATTAAATAATTGGTGAACATATTTGTTTAAGAAATATTTAAAGTAATGAATATCACTTATCGTTCTTAGAAAGTAATTAAGATGGAGTTGTCAACTCTTTTTTACACTCAGAATATATTACAGTACATGTTAGAGAAAGTCCCAAGAACAGAGTTTGAAAATTTGGTGCCTTGCTACACTCACTGCAAGAGATCTAAAGATGCTAAATAAAGACATAAAACGTGTGGAAGGAGACCGATGGCGGATCAGGAACTTCGACGTGCAACCGAGAAATATGGCTAAACAAAAAATAAAAGTACACAGACAAAATTCAAACTAGCCTCATCATCCTTTCACCGGTAACCGACATTCTCTCTATTCCAGTTTTATGGAGATAGGACTACATTAGAATTGTTGAGTAGAAAGCATTTAAATAATCAATTTGTGTATAGGAACTTTGAGAGAAAAGGAACAAAATGCACGACTTTATAAATCCAATAGTTAAACATGGTTTAAGAATCTTACAAGCTGATTAAAACAACTAAGATAAAGCACACGCGAAAGGAGTTTTTTTTTGTTAGGCCCATGCCCACCCATGCGACTCCTCCTCGTCTCAGCGACTCAGACTTGCCACTGAACAAACCTTGCCACAGCAAAATCATGATCACGCTGGCTCGTGCCAAACAGTCGACTCATTGCGTAAAAGACTAGTAGCTTTGATTCTGATGTCGAGATCCAAATCTATACTTCTTATAAAACAAAACCCCACTATGTGTAATTAATATTTTTCTATCTTCACAGCAAGCTATCCACATCACTTGCTCTTTTAACCAATCAATTGTCCATGTCATCTAACTAATATTAATTATTTATTTATTTATTTTCTACCTCTACATGCACGCATCCATGCCATCTTTTTTTAGCCCATCAAATTGTGAGCATCATTTTATATGTTCGAATGATAAGATCACACTATGTCTCTATGTAGTTACACAAGTACATCATGTGCAAGTAGAACACTGGAATTAGTTTCTCCCGTGAACTTTTTGCCAATTACTTCAGTGATGAAAATCATATAGCTGTTATTCGAAATTATGGACTCTTCTATATGTATTCATTCAAAAGTTTCAAGAAATATTATGCGGCAATGTGCATGCCATTTTCTGCAAGCCGTCCACAACATCCGTTTATTCAACCTGTTGATATAGTCTTATCCATATCAATCAGATACACCCCTAAATCATAACGATCTTTACATTATAAACCACACATACATTTGATGTCTAAATCTTACATTAGGTTTCATGTATTTTATTAAATTTCTTAACAGATACGCGCGGGGTATCGTTCTAATAGGAAATATAAGACCCGCGCCATGAAAATCTTCACTACCCAAATGAAGGAGACATTAATTAAGGTTAGATTGGATCTACGAGACGTGGTTGTGTCATGGACTCCTTTTAGATTGTGCACTATCGTGCACTAACATCTCTAGCGCGCTCTCCGATCCTCCACCTTGACAGTTGACATTTGGCTCCCCGTCCGCAGGCAGTCAGCGAGATGATTTGGAATTTAACTTTGAAAGTCTAAGTTATTTGGTAGACGTATCAAACCCAGCTTTGTGAAATGAAATAAATGTAAAGAAGCCGTCTAGGTTGACCATTACAACCCTGGAGAATGGCGTAAAACTCAGAAAAATTGAAGGATTTTATGAACATCCCAAACAGTTCGCGAAGAACAGATGCGCAACTATATTTCAATTTTTCTTTAGACGTGTGTGTCGCGTAAATCTTTGAGACGTCGTGCCACTCATTGACCGAGCTTTAGAGCAACTGGAGTACTAAAAAAACAGGTTCTTATTCCTGGTGGTGGGATCACCCACCTCCAGTATGCGGATGACACCATGATCATGGTGGAGGGATTGGATCTTGGCATTATTAATCTCAAATTCCTTCTCTTCTGCTTTGAGGCCATGTCTGGCCTCAAGATTAACTTCGCCAAGAGCGAAGTCATGATCTTGGGGTACTCCCTAGAGGAGCAATATCAGATAGCGGACAATCTTAATTGCAAGTTGTCCTCCTTCCCGGTTACTTATCTAGGGATGCCGCTTAGTGACTCTAGGATCCTAGTTAAGAACCTAGAGCCGGTTATTGGGCGTGTCAAAGCCAAGGCCGAACCTTGGCACGGACGGTTTACCTCAAAGGGGAGCAAATCGGTCCTCATTGATTCCTGCCTGTCTAGCCTGCCTATGTACATGATGGGAGTTTACGAATTCCCATAAGGTGTGCATGGCGCATTTGACAAGGAACTCTCGCGCTTCTTCTGGCAGGCGGCCAATGGGCGCCAGAAGTACCATATGGTCAAATGGGCGGATGTGTGCGTCTCGTAAGATGAATATCGCGCTCATGCTTCGGTGGGTTTGACGGATACTTAGAGAGGAGGGGGGACTTTGGCTACAGCTGATCAAAGCGAAGTACCTGCAGGGTCGCCCCCTCCTTGCTTGTGACCGTCGGGATGGATCCCAATTTTGGCGATCCATTCAAACCCTTAAGCATGAGATTAGAAAGGGTGCCCGCTTCTCCATCGGTAACGGAGAGGGCACCCTATTTTGGCTGGATCCGTGGCTTGGTGAAAGCCCGTTACAGCATAGGTTCCCAACCCTCTTTGCTATATGTTCGGACCCGATGCTGTTGGTGGCCTCGGCAGTACATAATGGGGTTTGGAACATCTCGTTCCGACGTACATTTGGTCCTGTCGAGGCTACAGCTTGGACGGAGCTACGGGGTTCGCTCCCGGAGGTGCTGCCAGGGGGCCAAGACCTTGTGTCATGGCACTTGGCGCCTTCTGGGACCTTCTCCGTAAAGACGGCCTATCAGAGTCTCTTCAGTGGTCCGGTTAGAGCTTGGGCTTCCCCTCTGTGGAAGGCCCCCCTTCCCTCAAAATTCAAAATCTTCGTGTGGCAACTTCTTAGGGACCGCCTTCCTTCGGGGGTGGAGGTCCGTAACGACGTGGACCGGGGGATGGCCTGTGCCCCATGTGTGGGATCCCCGAGACGGGAACCCACATACTGTTCACTTGTCCTGCGGCCAGGTTTCTATGGAACTTCGTCCACGAGGCGCTTGGGCCTGCTTGGCAGGCCTCAGACCTCGGCGAGTTCCTGAAAACCCAGGCGAACCGTACCGGGGGGAGGCGACGCCTCTTCTGGTTGGTGTTCGCGGCGATGGCGTGGACCCTTTGGACGATTCGTAATAAGATGGTGATAGAGCGGGTGTTTCTTTGACATGCTTCTGACTCTATGTTTAAATTTCTGACTTTCTTACAGCAGTGGCACCCGCTCTCTAGGCAGCGAGACAGGGGGCGGCTAGATGACATGCTTGATAGACTTTTGGTGACCGCACGTCGCCTCTCCTCTTCATCTAGCAGCTAGCGTCGGAAGGTCGCGTTTTTTGTTCTTCCCACCTTGCCCTACCCCCTTGCACTTCTAGCTCTTGTTTTCTTGTGGTTAGGCTTACTTGTGCTGTTGCCCCAGCAAACTCTTCTAGCTTTTCTCGGATGCGTGTGACTTTGTATGGACTTGCTTAGCATGTTACTTTATTTATAAAGCCGAGCGAAAGACTGTTTCGAGGAAAAAAACGAGTTCTTGAAAGTGACACCGGAGTGCTATCATATCATTCTGGGAAGTAAAGACAGGAATGCCCCTGAATGTTCATCGCCGACCACGAACGGTCTTTCGGTTTTCCGTTCCTCCAACGCTCGAACACAGAAGAAATTACCCAGATCACTCTCTCGATTCTTCGATTTTCATTCTCCAACTCCTTCAAAATCGTAAATCCACCGCCAGATCCCGGATTGGAACAGCACGGCGCGTCTCTCCGCATCTGCCTTGGCGCGCCACCAGGGACACTGCGGCGGAAGCTCCGTGTGCTAGCAGCAGCCCCGTGGGGACGCGCGCTCGACTCCGACCACCGCCGAGGACCTCCAGCTCGCGTCGCTTTCGTGGTACCCGTGGCCGTCATGGCGAACAAAGCGGTGATCATACGGTAGTCTGACCATGCTGACCACACGTTCGACGAAATGCCTCTGGGCATTCATGGGCGTCGCTGGCGCCCTTGTGATGCTCGTCACCGCCGTCCATGTTTTCATGATGCCAATCCTTCCTTCCTCCTTGGATTTCTTCGGTGCTCGCCACGGCGTCGATTTGCCAAGGAATGCGCTCCCGGACGTCACGGTTGTGGACTCGCGCCTCAAGGGCCGGTTCCCTGCCGATTCGTATGGAGCAGTGACATACCGTGGCGCTCCGTGGAAGTCCGAGATTGGGAGGTGGCTCGCTGGATGCCACGCCGGCTCATCGGCTGTCAATATTACTGAAGTGCGCACTAAGCTTTGTCATTGTTCGTTGTTCTCTGATTTAGTTTGCTTTGGGCTAACTTTGTTGTTCTCTTTGAACAGGTTATAGGCACAAAGAGGTGCGAGAAAGACTGCAGTGGACATGGTGTGTGCAACTATGACATGGGCGAATGCAGATGCTTCCATGGATATGCTGGTAAGTCTAACTTTGTCAGCTCAACAAATGCTGGTAGTCTTGCTCACTTTTGTTGATCGCATCTCACATTTATAAGGGATTTATACCACTGTAGATTCCACATCTCTTTGGACCTGAAAAAATTTAGTACCCCCACCCCTCTCCCTCCCTACTCTAGAAAATCCTTAAGAATACATTATTAGGCTTAAATCAAAGACTATTCAAACTTAGTAAAATTTACCTTCTTATCCCGTCTTTTCAACCTCCGTCACTGCCACTGGAAATAAAAGCAAGAGAGAAAAACAATTTTTTGATAAAACATGATACTTCATAGGGCCAGAAAGCACAAGGGACTCACTGTCAATGTTTATATTTGACATAATAATCTAAATATAGATATTCACTAACCATATACGTCTTCAGTGGGCTTTATGTAACAAAAGAGTGTACAAGCCCCAGTTTACAGCTCAATCTTTGATAGTATTCTGCGTTTTTGCAAAAAGAATACATAACATTCAATTATCATAGTCATCAATGCATGATTTTAGCAATGTGGTATTAAGTCTCAGTATTAAATCTGTTCTGGTGTGACATTGTCAGATATCATGGAATGAGGAATGAACTAGTGCATTAATAAACTGCTGATTCTTTTTGTCAGATGGCTAATGTCATGTCTACCTGTAGATTACAAGCAGTTTGTTTTTGCGCATGTAGATTACAAGCAATTAATGTCATGTTCATATTTATTGGTACTAGTTTACAAAAAAATAGTATTTTGTTTCAAAGGAAAGGAGCATATGTATTAGGTGCTATGGCAAGATGGGGTCGTCTACTGTTCCTTTGCTCGTATTGATTTATTTTGTCAAGCTTTGTTCTGACATTTTGATTCGCAACACTTCTTTTGTTTATCAAGTGACCACATGGCTTCGCTTATACAGGGAAAGGATGTGAGGAGGTTCTGAAGTTGGAGTGCAACCTCCCAAGTTCCCCAGAATGGCCTGTAGGACGATGGATAGTTTCCATATGTCCAGCCCAGTGTGACACAACCAGGACAATGTGCTTTTGTGGACCAGGAACAAAATATCCAGGTCGCCCTGTGGCAGAAGCTTGTGGCTTTAAAACAATGTAAGAGTATCATATGCAATGATTTTGGGAGTTGATTCATTATACCATGATATCGTAGTATTACTGAACATATTTAGTTCGTCCTTCTAGCTCTCCTGCAAAACCTGATGATCCCAAGCTTACTGACTGGAAAACACCTGATCGGATGTATTCACAACAAATAGCAGTAAACTAGGATGGTGTAATGTGGACCCTGAGGATGCATATTCTTCCTAAGTGAATTTTAAACCAGAATGTGATTGCAAATATGACGGACTCTGGGGGCAGTTTTGTGAGACGCCTGTTGAATGCAGTTGTATTAATCAGTGTTCCGGACATGGACACTGCCGTGGTGGTTTCTGTCAGGTATGTCTCTTGCAAATATTTTTAGCTAAAACCATGAAAATTCTGTAACATGATGTTCTGTATTCGTAACCTTTGTTATGATCCCTTTGTTATGATCTAATTGAAGATTTCTTTCAGTGTGACAGTGGATATTTTGGGATTGATTGCAGTGTCCCATCAGCTTATTCACTTGCAAATGAATGGCCCTCATGGCTCAAACCACCAATGGATTTGCCAGATCTACAAAATTTAAGCCATATCCCCATCGACATCAATGCTATTGTTAAGAGAAAAAGACCACTTATATATGTGTACGATTTGCCAGCTGAGTTTGACAGTCATCTTCTTGAAGTAAGTCTATACCATCAGTTTAACTCCTTTTTTTCTTTTCTTCATGAAGCTTTGCTGCAGCTTTGACATTGCAGAATATGTTTTATTGCAGGGACGGCATTACAAGTTGGAGTGCGTGAACAGAATATATGATGACAAGAACAGAACTATATGGACACGGCAACTTTATGGTGCTCAGGTTTGCTAACCTAGTCAACTAGCAGATATGATAAATGTTGGTAGCTCCATACATCAATCTCGTTTACATGGGAACAAGAAGAAGAAGGTCTGACACATGTTTTTTTGTTATGTAGATGGCACTCTATGAGAGCATTCTTGCTAGCCCTCACCGTACACTGAATGGGGATGAAGCTGATTATTTTTATGTGCCGGTTCTTGATTCGTGTCTAATAACTAGATCCGATGATGCCCCTCACCTGCTGATGCCGGTAACCATTATCATTTAGATGTCATACTCTAGTTGTCCATGTTCTCCTTCAGTAATTGAGTTTTGGTTTTAGGAGGACCTGCGCCTTAGGAGTTACCATACTCTGGAATACTACAGAATGGCTTATGATCACATAGCTCAGCAGTATCCTTACTGGAACCGTACTTCTGGAAGGGACCATATTTGGGTGGGTGTTTACATGAAATTAATACTACAATGATCCTTGCATAACCAATAACATGTACTTTCAACTTACAAACAAACAGTTCTTTTCATGGGATGAAGGTGCCTGCTATGCTCCAAAAGAGATCTGGAACAGCATGATGCTTGTCCACTGGGGAAATACTAACACAAAACATGAAAATTCAACGACTGCTTATTGGGCTGATAACTGGGATGATATCCCTTTGGACAGAAGAGGCAACCATCCATGTTTCGATCCGAAAAAGGATCTCGTGCTTCCAGCATGGAAGGAGCCTGACCCAGGGGCTATCTGGTTAAAACTATGGGCAAGGTATGCCTGAACCTAGAGATGTACCTTTTATCTACTTAAAGGTTTACAGCTCACAGTACAAGTTTTTTGCAGGCCAAGGAGCAATCGTACAACACTTTTTTATTTCAATGGTAATCTAGGACCGGCCTATGAGCAGGGCCGCCCTGAAGACACGTATGTATCAACAAATGTCTTTCTATGTAGGTGACCAAATTGTTTCTTAATCTGCTTCCACTTAATAATACAGGTATAGCATGGGGATCCGCAAAAGCTGGCAGCTGAATTCGGTTCGACGGCAACCAAGCAGGGGAAGCTTGGGAGGCAACATACAGCCAACGTGACAGTTACATACTTACGATCTGAGAAATATTATGAGGAATTAGCAAGCTCTATTTTCTGTGGTGTCTTGCCGGGGGATGGCTGGAGTGGACGCATGGAAGACAGCATGCTTCAAGGATGCATTCCTGTCATAATACAGGTGCCACAACATCACTTTCTTGTATTACAAGTCAGGGAAACCTATAGTCCTAAAATGTTTATCTGACAACTTAGTAACAGAGCAACTAATTATGTGATCATACCTATCTGCTCGTTGCTTAAACTGTAGGATGGAATATTTCTTCCCTACGAGAATGTGCTTAATTACAACAGTTTTGCAGTCCGCATACGAGAAGATGACATCCCCAACCTCATTAGAGTTCTTCGAGTATGTGTTTATTGTCACTTTCCTTCTCTTTTCTTTAGTGCATAACTTGTGCAATGTACTTACAAATTCATCTCACCAGGGAATTAACGAAACACAAATAGACTTTATGTTAGGAAATGTTCGCCAGATCTGGCAGAGGTTCTTTTACCGCGACACTATGTTGCTAGAGGCTCAGAGGCAGAAAAGATTGTTCACTGAAGAGGCGCCCTGGTCAGTTCAGGTTTCAAAACTAGAAGATAATGATGATGTCTTTGCAACATTCATACAGGTAACAACTTCTGAAAAAATTGAGGGAGTTTCTCCATTTAGCTTTAGGGTTGAAACTGGATGATATTGATCATTGATGACGCCTCTATCACTTCCATTATCTTCTACTTTGTGATGGGGTTGAAAGACTAGTTACAATTGTTTTTTCAGTGGCAACGCATTATACACTCCGTGGCCTTGCTGAATCATGGTAGAATTGTTGTTCCGTTGTTATTTTCAATTTTCTGATGAAGAATGCTTATACAGGTATTGCATTATAAATTATACAACGACCCTTGGCGGCAAGGTCTCCTCCAAGAAAAGGAAACTGGGTTGCCGAACATCTGCTCAAGGGTTTCCTGAAGTGCGCAGCACACACCGACATGTGAGGAGGATAGGCATAGGTGTATTCTCTTGATGTAGTAGGAAGGGGTCTGTAGAGCATCCAGGATACATGGGTGGAAATGTAACTTATTTCTTTTTTGGGGAAAGACTTTTGTTGTTTTGACCGATAACCCCTGACCATTCTCTGGAAAAGAAGACAGATTGAAGTAACAAGCAAATATTGATTTATAGTACTGTCTTCCTCAGTTCCTCTGCTGCACAAAAAACCATAATTGGGACACTGCGTGGCTTCATTTTGCATAGTTCTCTAAGTTCTCTTCAAGAAAAAACTGGCACCCGTGTACACATCCAAATTATATCGATTGCAATGTGCGCTGCTTGCGGAACTGGTAAAGATATATTTCTGTATGTCATTTAGCATGGTGACTGAGGCATGGCTAGACATGGCTGGATATTGTTTTCACAGAATTTTTTCTAGCGTTTTCTGCATTGCCCTCTGGACTGGACTGTGGGAACTGCTAGAGCTGGTCAAAGCAGCAGGAGACCGAGAGAGGGGATGATGCATCTCAGGAGGGTTCGGGAATCATGGTGGACACATGCACCCTGTCTGTCCGACGTGGACGGGAAGCATGTGAAGAGCGCGCTCGTGAGAGCAAAAAATGCTGTGAGGTGGATCTTTATACCGCATTCATACCCTTTTATTAGTTATAAGTACCATGGATGATGCTGCGTAGGCGTAGACGTCTTCGCTGCCGGCCGTCGCACCATAGAAATACGCTCAGTGCTCTTTGATTTAAAGGATTTTATTGATATTTTGGAGAATTAGTACGTTTTTTTCCTGTCCCAGTTATTTGATTCATATGATTGAATCTTATACTACGATTTTTTCTAAGTATTGCTCTGTCTACATTCTATATGCAATTGAGTATCTGCTTAAATCTCTCGGAGAGAATCGTTTGTTTTTTCCCTGATACAATAAAATGCACCAAAATCATGTGGGAGTAGGATTGAAATGACATGGCGCCGCAACCTTGTACTTTTCATATTCCTGTGTTTTTTTTTTAAGGATAACGGCAGGTGTTCTGCCAAATCAATTGAGAAGATAGAAAGTAGTTCAGTTACACGCTAGAAAGGATCTAGCAAAACACAGAGAGAAAACAACAACAAGAATGACAGCGAAGGCTGCCTATCTCTAAGGACAACTACTCGCGAGAATGCGCCTCTACAGGCGGCTCCAACTCCAGATCTTCAGCTGCGCGGGCAGCCCGGGCCACAGTCGTTGGGGTAGCCCGTCTCCCGGCCTTCTTGGAAATCACGGATCTTGAAGACCCCACTCTGCCGAACAGAGCCCTCACCGCCTCCGTCTCCAGCGCCGTCTTCGGATCCTTGAAGAGGAGGGGGAAATCTGTGTTTTAGGGTGATCTTCCTGTGTTTTTTTAATTTTGTGAATCAAAGAAGCACTTATTTCTTCGATTCCTATGCAAGACCATCACGTAGTCGAAGAAATCTGCACACCCTCCTATGTCTCTATTAGGCTATTACATACAAATAAATAAATATACTTATTGGTTAATTAGTATGCAGTTGTCAAACCGTGTTAGTATGTGCTTGATTATCTTAGACTGGTAGATGCAGAGGAGGGGAACAGACTAACGCGGTTTGACAAATACACACCAATAAATCAAAGACTAACCACGTTTCAACTTAACATTGAGGTACAAGAAAAGACTTTATTTGTACTCTGTCTCTTGTCTCTTTGATATTCCACATTTCCACCACCATCGTGTTGTGTCTCCCTTTCACAATCACATCTTTCTCTTTTACTTTCTCTTTCCGTGCACCTCACTTTGTCTTCGCGAAAAGAGAGCACATGTATCAAACAACATATGAACTTAGTATATGCATATATGTATTATTGTAAAGATACACATATAGTAGTGGCATTACTTGCACAGACACTTTGACTTTAGAGTTGAGCCTGCACATTACTAATGGATAACCAACCTCGTGCATGTACAACAACTAATTAATCAATGAACACAAAACTTAATCATGTCCAACAAGAAGAAAGTACTTGGACATGCTTGACTTTATGTAGTTTCTTATTTTGAAGGTTTGGAGGAACCCCATTGTGCCCATATGGTTTGTGTTGGAGGTGACAACTTCAAAGAGTTTTGATATAACCTTTGTCTTTATCAAAGGGGTATTCTTCCTCGATCTGACATAGAAATAGTTATTTCTCAATCGACATTCATAGCTTCCGGATGAAGATCTTCTCATCCTTTGCACTTGCACAGATCTTGATGCTCAGACCATGACCTTCTTAATTAGTATTGACCTAGAAACAATTATTTATCTGTTGCGTGAGCAATAGCGAAGCGGTTTATCAATAGACGACTCTATTACTCAGGTTTGTTTCCGTTTCTTCAATCCGTTATGCTGTATTGCATTTATTTAATCGATAAATTCAGTTTGTTTGCTCAGAGAAGAAGAAGAAAAGAAATATGCATTAGAAAACGATTTTTTTTGTGTGTGTGGAAGAGATATAGTGCATCGTGCATCCAAGAGATGCCCTAACGGTCACATGCGTCGATCCGGAGGCTCACTCACTCACGCTCACAGGTCTTGGAAAAGCTCGACACGGCCATGCCAACATGCATCCCCTTGGATCCATCGATTTCCATGGCCGTGACAACATTTAAACCCCATGCGATCGATCACAAGTGTCCCCCGTCCCGCCCGCGCGCCCTACTTATCCCCCGCGCCCTCGATCAGCTCCGTGGTCACACTCCCCTCACCCACTTCACTACACCCCCACTCTAAAACCTCACTCCCCCTCCTCCACTCCGAAACTTCAAACTTCGAATTCCCCCGCTCCAACACACGTAAGTTTCGCGCATTTCTTCTAGCTAGCTAGTCTCACGCACGCTGCCTGAATCACTGGGCCGCCGGTGATCTGGTTCTGATCTGATACGTGGTCGTGCATGCAGGAGATCGAGCTAGGGAGCGATCATGGAGAGCTACGTGCGGAAGCGGTCGTGGAAGAAGGGGCCGACGAGGGGGAAGGGAGGCCCGCAGAACGCGGCGTGCGAGTACCGGGGCGTGCGGCAGCGGACGTGGGGCAAGTGGGTGGCGGAGATCCGCGAGCCTAACAAGCGCGCCCGCATCTGGCTCGGCTCCTTCTCCACCGCCGAGGAGGCCGCACTCGCCTACGACGAGGCCGCGCGGAGGCTCTACGGGCCCGACGCCTTCCTCAACCTGCCCCACCTCCGCGCCGCCTCGACCGCAGTCGCCGGCGCGCAGCAGCGGATGATCAGGTGGCTCCCGGCGGCCGGGCTCTCCTCTACCGGCTCCGGCGGTGGCGGCGGCGGCAGGGGTGGTGGCGCCGTGCCAGCGTACGGCCTCCTCAACCTCAACGCGCAGCACAACGTGCATGTCATACACCAAAGGCTGCAGGAGCTCAAGAACTCCTCCTCGCCGACCAAGCCGCCGTCGAGGAGGACCCCTCCTCCACCACCTCATGCCACCTCGTCTCCTTCCTCCACGGTGACCACCAACGCCATGCCGCCCTCCGTGTCGTGCTTCCAAGACCTGGAGCACGCGATGGCCATGACCGCGTCGCCATACTACGAGGGCGCGCCGTGCGAGAACGTCGGCGGCGGAAAGCCCCAGCTCGACCTCAAGGAGTTCCTGCAGCAGATCGGCGTGCTCCGGGAGGATGACGGGGCCGGCGCGGCACTTGGGAAGGATCAGTGCACTGGCGAGGTGGCGGACGCGTTTGGGTTCGGCGGTGGCAACGGTGGCGCGGAGTTCGACTGGGACGCGCTGGCCGCGGACATGAGCGACATCGCGGCAGGAGGTGGCGCACTGGGCGTGAACGGGGCGTTCCACATGGACGATCTCGACCAGTTCGGCTGCGTGCCCATCCCCGTCTGGGACATTTGATCTTTGCTCTTAGACTACGCATAAGCTTTGGTTAACCTATTTAGAGTCTGATGGGTCCATTATGTATGAGGTTTAGCTTCCAAGTTCATCTAGTTTGAGGTGTTACGAGTTTGGCATGAATTTTCTTCGATCTGCAATGAAGTTTTACATCTGCTCCATCTATATGCTTAGCTCACGTGAGTACAGCTTTTACCAGGTGACGAATCATTTAGTAGTTAGTGTTAGGGAAATACGCAACTTGTATTTTCAGGGGCCAAAGGCCACAATATATAGTACATGTACATGTGACAAATATGCAGGAAACCCCTTATACAACGGGAAACTATACAGGTATACATGGACACATAATATAACTCTAACACCCCCCCCCCCTCAAACTCATGGTGGATCCACAACACTGAGTTTGGAGAGATAAAATCCATGATGCGCTCTAGTCTGGGCCTTCGTGAAGAAATCCGCCAACTGCAACTCGGAAGGCACATACTGAAGAGCAATAACCTGATCCTGCACACTAGCGCGTACAAAAGAAGCATCAACACCAATATGCTTGGTAAGCTCGTGCTTCACCGGATCACGCGCAATACTGATAGCACCTGTACTGTCCGACAAGAGGGTAGTAGGTGTTGTAACAGGAACACCAAAATCCTCTAATAACCATCGTAACCAAGTCACCTCAGCTGTCAAAAGAGCCATAGCCCGCAACTCTGCCTCCGCACTCGAACGTGACACTGCAGTCTGTTTCTTCGTCTTCCAGGCAATGAGAGAACCACCAAGAAAAACACAGTAAGCAGAAAGTGAACGGCGATCCGAAGGATCACTAGCCCACGTAGCATCCGAATAGGCCTGGAGCTGTAACGAGCTGGAACGGGGAAAGAAGAGACGGTGTGACATCGTGCCACGAAGATATCGTAGAACACGAAGAAGGTGACTATAGTGAACAGAAGTGGGAGCAGAAACAAACTGACTCAGAATATGACAGGATAGGAGATATCCGGACGAGTGACTGCAAGATAGACAAGACTCCCAACAAGATGACGATAACGCGTCGGATCAGATAAGGGATCACCATCAGAAGCACGAAGGTGAACATTGAGCTCCATAGGAGTCTCAACAATACGCTCATCACTAAGAGCAGCACGAGCAAGAAGATCCTGGATATACTTTTCTTGAGAGATAAAGAAACCATCAGAGGTAGAAGAAACCTCAATCCCAAGAAAATAACGAAGAGGACCAAGATCAGACATAAGAAACTGCTCACTAAGACGTGCCTTGACAAAGGCAATATACTCGGGGTCGTCACCAGTGATGATCATATCATCAACATATAGAAGAAGAAGAGTCCGACCACGAGCAGACAGTGAACAAACAACGCTGGATCATGAGCACTAGGAGAAAAACCAGCGGCAGTCACCACAGAGGCGAAGCGCTCAAACCAGGCGCGGGGGGCTTGCTTAAGGCCATAGAGAGAACGGCGAAGACGACAAACCATGCCATCAGGAACAGAATACCCAGGTGGGGGCTGCATATAAACCTCCTCACGCAGCTCACCATTAAGAAAGGCATTCTTAACATCAAGCTGAGACACAGACCAGTGTCGAACAGAGGCCACTGCGAGAAGTGTGCGAACAGTGGTCATATGGGCCACAGGAGCAAATGTCTCATCATAATCGCGACCATGCTCCTGCTGAAAACCCCGAGCCACAAGACGAGCTTTATAACGCTCAAGAGATCCATCAGAACGAGTCTTAATCTTATAGACCCACTTGCATGTGATGGGACGAACACGGGGAGGAAGAGAAACCAGATCCCATGTGCCGGTGCGCTCAAGGGCAGCAATCTCCTCTGCCATCGCAAGTTGCCATTCAGGATGAACAACAGCATCACGATAAGAGGTCGGCTCAACAACAGCCGAAAGACCATAGCGGTCAGGAGAGTAGCGGTCAGGGGGAGGACAAGGCCGAGCCCGAAGACCATAAGTCGGCTGAGAAGAGGAAGAAGACACACCAGAAGTAGACGGTGCATCAGTGGACTCATCCACAACACGTGGACGACGGGTGTAATAGAACTGAAAAGAGGGACGAGAAGGAATCACCGGAGGTGATGGAGGTGGGGACGGGGAAGACGGCGGTGATGGAGGTGGAGAGTCATGCGCCAAGGGAGAAGAAGACGTCGGTGATGTAGGAGAGGATGGAGTCGAATCAACAGTGGGTCGAAGAGGAGTAGGAATACGAGGCACTGAGGGAGGTGTATCGGGAAAGGTGAGAAAGAGATGTCCTCTACCGAAAAGGTCGAGGAAGATGGACGCGGGTAGAAGGGACGAGACTCATCAAAGGTCACATCCCGGGAAATCCGCATCCGACGAGCAACAGGATCCCAACACCGATAACCCTTATGCTCATCACTATATCCAAGAAAAACACACTCAACAGACTGAGCGGTTAGTTTGGTGCGTTCACGGGGAGCTAGAAGAACATAACAAACGCAACCAAACAATCGAAGCGCCGAATAATCAGGAGAACGATCCGAAAGACGCTCAAGAGGAATACCACCCTGCAGAGCAGCAGAAGGCTGAATATTGATGAGATAGGTGGAAGTGGAAACAGCCTCAGCCCAAAAGTGAGGCGGAAGAGAGGCGGCGATCATCATCGCACGAGCCGTCTCAAGAAGGTGGCGATGCTTGCGCTCAGCAACGCCGTTCTGGGCATGAGCACCAGGACAAGAGAACTGAGCAAGAGTACCCTGCTCTACAAGAAAACCTCGCAACATCTTGGAAATGTACTCGCCAGCAGAGTCAGCACGAAACACACGAATAGGCGTAGAGAACTGAGTGTGAACCATCGCAGCGAAACGCTTATATATAGAGAGAACCTCACTGCGAGAAGACATAAAATAAAGCCAAGTGTAGCGAGAGAAATCATCTATAAAAATAATATAGTAGCGATGGCCCCCTTGCGAAGCAAAGGGAGCCGGACCCCACACATCGGAATGAACTAAATCAAAAGGACGCTTAGACACTGACTCACTAGTAGGATAGGGCAACTGAATCTGTTTGCCAAGACGACAACCCTGACACTGTAAAGAGACATCTCCTGAGACAGACCCCAGAAGACCTCGACGAACTAATGACGATAGACGTGAGCCACAAAGATGACCGAGTCGATGATGCCACTGCTGGAAGGAGCCGGTAGCTGAAGCGACGAAAGCAGAAGAACTGGCTGTAGTGGTGGCAGCGGAAGGAACACGAAGCCAGTCTAACTCCCAGAGCCCCGGAGAATCACGGAGCCGAGGGCCAGCCCCAACCAGAGCACGCGTGCGACGATCCTGGACAGAACAAGAATCAACATCAAGAATGACGCGACAACCAGAATCAGTAAGCTGGGCAGCAGAAAAAAGATTCATGGTAAGACGAGGAACGTGAGAAACGTCAGGGACAGAGAAAGTAGGAGTGGTAAGATTACCACGACTAGTAACCGAAAGAGGAGTACCATCGGCAGTGAGAACATTAATAGGAGAATCTAGAGACCGAAGAGAGGATAAAGCAGAAGAATCATAAGACATATGAAAGGAAGCTCCAGAATCCAGAACCCAACGAGATGTACCTGACTGTGTAGATGGTGGTCGCTCAGAGCTAGAAGCATCAGTCACAGAGCCTGCAGTACCTGTCGAAGAAGAACCTGAAGCAGCCAGCAGACGCTTAAGCCTCATAATATCCTGCTCAGTGAAGGAGGCATCGGAGCGTGTCGAAGAAGGAGCACGAGGCCTAGTAGAAGAAGTGCGCTCCTTGCGCTCCTTGCGCTGCTTCTTCCAGCAATCAGACTCAGCATGACCATCCTTGTCGCAATAGCCGCAATGAGGAAGAACACGAGAACGACCATCTCCACCAGAAGGAGTGGGTAGAAGCGGCGGAGCACTGGGACGAGGAAGCACTGGCGTAGCAGGAGGTCGAGCAGCAAAGACTGAGGGAACCGCAAGCAGACCAGCACCACGGAGGCGAGTCTCCTCAGCACGAAGCTCAGACAGAACAGCCGAAATAGGAACACGGCCACGAGCAAGCAACTGAGCACGACGGGGCTCAAACTCCTGGCGGAGCCGAGATAAGAACTCATAGACGCGCTGAAACTCCAAGTCGGACCTCACAATCTGGCAGCACGGGCAGGTACCACAAACAGCAGTACGGAGAGAGTCGAGCTGGCGCCAGATAGCAGAACTCTGCGTGTAGAACTCATCAATAGTGGAGTCGCCCTGCTGAAGGGCATGCTCCTGACGGACCACTGAAAGGTAGAGATCATCGCCAGATGGCTGGTAGCGCTGGCGAAGATGAGCCCACATCTCAGAGACAGTACCGAGCCCCATAAACTCAGAGGCAAACTGAGGAAGAACACTGGAAGAAAGAACAGCCGCAGCACGAGCATCATCATCAATCCACTGGGTGTAAGCAGTCAGATCCAGCCGGTAGGTCTCAAGGGCGTCAGAATGCTCCTTGACCTGCCGGTCATACGCAGCAATGGCGACATCATCCGCACTCTTAGCTGCATCCTTTGCAGCCTGAGTACATCGGCAGCAAGGACTGGTGGCGTCGGCGGAATAGGAGCAGTAGGAGCAATGGGGCACGGCGGACACGAGACCTCGCCGGAAAGCACACCCCAGAGACGAAGACACCCCAGAGACGAAGACCACGCATATGAATGCGCATGAAGCCAGCAAACTCGGTATAGTTAGCACCATCAAAAATCACCGGGCAGCGAGGAATGGAGACATAGCCCGATGCAGAAGACATTGTACCTGTTTTTTTTTTTTTAAGTCAAAGGAGAGAGAAAGTGGATCTCAGATTGGATCGATCCAGCAAGGCTCACGCAAGCACGGGAGATCGATCCAGCCAAGGCTCAACAGCCTGAACTTTCAGATTGGATCGAACAGCTCGATGGAGAGCGAGCAGAACAGCAGCCACCACGGCAGCAGGTGGGCAGGCAGGCCCGAAGGCGGCGGACGGCCGGAGGGGGCGGCCTGGAGGGAGCGGCGGCGGACGGCCTGGGCAACGCGGCGGACGGCCTTGAGGAGCAACGGCGACGGGCGGCCTGAGGCAGCGACGGGCGACCTGGAGGCCTGGGCAGCGATGGGAGCCTCTACGAGCACAGGGAATCGCACGTCGGGGCAGCGGAAGACAAAGGCGGCGAAGACGGACGAGTTGCGCGTCCAAGAACGAGAGGGAAAAAAAACCCTAGCTCATGATACCATGTTAGGGAAATACGCAACTTGTATTTTCAGGGGCCAAAGGCCACAATATATAGTACATGTACATGTGACAAATATGCAGGAAACCCCTTATACAACCGGGAAACTATACAGGTATACATGGACACATAATATAACTCTAACAGTTAGCACAGTACACTTCCATGCTGGCAAATCAGCAGGAAAGCAAACACCAAGGCTCAGACTATGCAACGGTGCAAGGTTACGATCTAGTAACTCTGGGTCTCACAGCAGATTTTTGCTCATAGAAAACAGCGAGAAGCAGGCAGATCATCAGATAACAAAACATGCAAGGGACTTAAGAAGAAAATATGAAGAGCCTACAAAAATCATATCAAGGTTGCATCTCAATAAGGAATTTATTCAAAACAACAAATCCATGCGATCACATCTCAAACTTCCCATCAGGAGCTCGAAACTCCCCAACAAGTGAGAAAGACATCAGCAGATGAACTTCCCACACATTAAAGCAGCAGTTAACTTATATCAGACTGCCCACGGGAAAGCATTCACAACTAGTGCAAAATATTAAGGTGAAGTGGCGACTATACCACCAAACGATTGTGGAAGTCAAAAGACAAATGCTACTACCGAGTACCAAACAATAATATTGCATCCTTATGCTGATACCTTGGTACATTTCCCGAATTATTATTGCAGGTATTACATGACCTCACCAGCCATCCAGTAGCTTCTCGGTTGTATTACCGCTAAAATGGAAATAAAGGGGATATGCTGACATAGCAATACCCAGGGCCTACTTAAGACTGAATTATTTCGTCCAATCCAATACAAATATCAAGACAAGTTGCCTTTACTTGTATATGAGAGCATCCCTCCCAGGCCCAACACCAATGTAGTGAACTGGAACGCCAACAAGCTCTTCTATCCTCTCCACATATCGGCGGGCAGCTTGCGGAAGCTCACTGTAACTACGAACAGAAGAAATGTCACTGTCCCACCCGGGAAGCACCTCATAGTTGACCTGAAACACGAGAGAAAGCATATGAGATTATTAAGCATGTTTAACCTTAACGACTAAGGTTACTGCCAAATTGGTAATGCAATAAGTTTGCAAGACCACCGACTTCAAGCAGGTACATTAGCGACTAAACTGTATCTTACAACCAGAAAAAGAACAAAATATTTTTCATACAGCCTGATCTTTGAGTTATTTCAGGCTACTACTGTTCAACCATGTTAACACAATGAACAAAACTGTGCACATAATGCTTACCTGTACTTGCTCAGGATATCAAGGTCCCCTGGGAAGGATTGTAATTTCTGTCCATCAATTTGGTTATATGAAACACCCAGCTTAATTTCTGGCAACCCAGAAAGAACATCAAGTTTTGTTAAATTAAGAGATGAAAACCCGTTGATATCACAGCAGTATTTCAGTGCAACAATGTCAAGCCAGCCACAACGTCTTGGTCGACCTGTTGTCGTCCCAAATTCCATCCCAGCCTTTCTAAGAGCATCACCATCCTCTCCAAATAGTTCTGTTGGGAAAGGACCAGAGCCAACCCTTGATGTGTAAGCTTTTACCTGCATGTAAAGTACTGGGTTAGGTAAGCACTATATCACAGAAAGATGACTGTTAAATTACACTAATTTTAACTTACAACTCCAATCAGGTCGCCGATAACCCTAGGGGCAATCCCAAGACCGGCATATTCCACCAGCAGAAGGGCTAGAAGAAGTCACAAATGGATAAGTTCCAAAATCAATATCCAACATAGTTGCTTGACCACCTTCAACAAGAATTTTCTTATTCTGTCGGATAGATTCATTTAATACATGAACTGTATCCGCAATGAAGGGCTCCAAACGCTCTGCAAACCTCTTGTACCTCTCAACCTCTTCCTTGAGAATGCTTTTGCTGTACTTGAAGCCTCCAAACCTCGCAGCAGCATCTTCAAATAAAACAGCAAGCTTATCCCCAAAAGTGTCCATGTGCCTTAGATCACAAACTCGCAGTCCATTTCGAGTGACCTTGCTGGAATAGCAAGGTCCAATGCCTCTCTTAGTCGTCCCTATAAAGGAATTTGCTAGCTCAGCTTCCCTAAGTCCATCTACAGTCTGATGCAGATCAAAGAGCAGATGGGCTCGGTCAGAGACCAGTATTCTTCCATCGCAACTGACTCCATTGGATTTAAGACCATCAATTTCACCAAAGAACCCTGGAACATGGATCACCGCTCCATTGCCAACAACACATAGTGTTCCCTCATGGAGAATACCGGATGGAACAAGATGAAGGGCAAATTTTTTGCCTTCAGAGTTGTAGATGGTGTGTCCAGCATTTGCTCCACCCTGTTCAAGAAGTAGAAACTCAGATAAACGGACAACAAACTTAAGAGAAACGGCCAACTGGCAATGATTACTTATGCTACATATCAAAGATTTTATTTACAAATACACATTAAAAATCGTTGCGGAAACAGATGCTACTCTTGACAATTCAAAAAAAACCCATCAAAGAAACTCAAGTATAGGGGAATGTAAACTAAACAAGGGGATGGCAACCGCTAAGCATATCAAACTCACAAAAATGCAGACATGACCTTCCAGGAGCAGCAATAATAGTATTAGCTTATTATCAACAAAACTTGTCAGTGCAAAGACTGCTACTAGAGATAAACCACTATTAAAGAGTAAACAGAACAACCAAAGTACCGAAGAGCCTAATGCAGATTATAGAAAAACCTTAAGCTTGAGTGAGTTAAGCAGATCAGATTGTTCACCCAGCAAAACATACTATCTTGCACATGATATGGCCACACTACCGGGAACAAAGTGGTCAGCGTGTTTTTATGCATGGATAAAAGCACTACACGGATCATTAATCGATCTGTGTCTTAACATCAGGAAGGAAGTTCTCTCTAGTGTCTTTGAGCACCGTTTATGACCAAGTGTTGAAGCATCTCAGTTTGTTAATTTGAAGTTAAAACCCAACTTTAATAATTATCCCTATGATGATCAAACATCCAGAACTGTTTGCAATCACCAGCACAATATTCAAGCCAGCATCTAGAAAATGCTAAAAAAATCATCATGTATGCAATTAAAAAAAAGCAGAACTATAAGATTAGCAACTTTACCCCCTTTGTACATGGTTCGTATTTCATATAAACCCAGATACACTATGCATAATTTGCAACCAAAGCAATCCAAATATTAACACCTTCGGAATGGGAACATTTTTTCTTGTGTGTGTGAGCTTTCGGTATTCAGTTCAAACCAGATACCATACCAAAACATAATCCTCTTCCAAACAGGCCCTAGAGGACGGGAATTCTACACAGAGATTACTCTATCATCCGGATCGAACATCAATCCACCAAAACAACCTCGACTCTCACGATCCCATCCAACGAGCGGTATCAAAAAATTCTACCAGTACGCGCACTAGTGCTACCAAGCAGCTCTCAATCGAGGATTAGCACAGCAGTCAACACAGAGCATGGCAAAAATCGAGCCGTATCTCGTCACCTGGCAACGCGCGACGATGTCGAATCGGGGGGCGAGCACGTCGACGAGCTTCCCCTTCCCCTCGTCGCCCCACTGCGACCCCAGCACGCCGGAGACCTGGCTGAGCGCCGAGACCCTGTCGGCGGCGGCGTCCGCCTCCACCGCGAGCGCGGACGCGGAGACAGGGGCAGGAAGCCGTCTCCTGGACAGGCGTACCGACGGAGGCGCCGGGACAGCCGGGGAGAAGGACCTCCCCCGCCCAGAGGCGGCGGCGGCGGTGGCGGCGGGGTGGTTGAGAGTGGAGAGCGACATGGGCCGAGGGTTTTAGGATGGGGGCGTCAGTGCGGTGCTGTTTTTTGGTTTAAATATCTCCCGATTGGCACGTGTAATAAGAGGTGGAGGGGGAACTGGATTCTCGTTGGGCTCTTTCGCCGTCGAACAACGGAAATTTTACATTACCAGTAAAAAACTTTATAATTTCAAAAAGGAGTCACTGATGTCCTTCCAAAAGATTTCGCATAGTAGCTAGCCCATTGCATGTTTATTTGTTACTGTATATTATCTCTAACATCTAGTATGAGCATTTACATGTGTGATGCATCATATCTCGTTATTTACTACTGAAGAAATAGGCTTTCGCCCCGCTATATTAATATAGCAACCACACGATACAACAACAAGAGCCACTGCTGGGGCAAACAGCACATTCACGCCCAAAAGAAAAGAAAGAGAACAAGAAGAGAAAACAAAGCCGACACCGGCGGATCAACGAAAACGAAAAAGACTCGCAACCGTTGCGTCCTCTCCGGAGAAGTCCCACCACAACCCTAGCACTTTGATTCACCGCGTACCAAGCAGCACCTCCAAGAAGGAAAGCGACGATGACGACACTGCTGCCCGGACAAGTCCTAGGGTTTCCCCCGGTACGCTCCGAGGAGTGGGGAAGGGGTACACTCGACACCCTTCAGGAAGGAAGGTGACACCCTCAAGCGTCACCGTGTCGGTGCCAAACGACCAGGATTTCTCCCGACCCCAAAAAAATCACCGCTCAGACAAGCCATAGCGCTTCACCCAGCATGCCATCCACCAACAGACGCCACCACGGTCTTGCAGTCAACATCGCCGTCTCACCAAGGCAAACGTAGCAAGGTCGGCCAGCCCGAGACGAATCAGCCGTAGACAAGGTCCGACAGTATCACAAGCACGCGGGAGGGAACAACCTCCACCGTCTACGACGGTAGCCGACCGGACGCCACGACAAGAGCAAACCGAGCCATTGGAGCCAGAGGGCGGCAGCAGCGCAGCCACCTGGAGGACGTCCTCCACCGCCATCGGCGGGTGCCGACCGGACACGGCAGCAGGGACACACCAGGCCAAACAGGCCCGGCCGAGCCCCGGGAGGCTCGTAAAGTCCCCGCCGCCATGCTGCTGCACATAGGCCGCCACCGTCGCTACCCTCATCGGCCCATAGGCCCGGCCGGACCTAGACAGGCCCGTGAAGCTCCCACCGCCACGCTGCAGCAGGGGTGGCGTCACCGCTGTCATCTTCATCACGAGCCACTCACCAGACCAACCGGAGGCAAACCGAGGCAGGCCCACCCTAACCCAGATCGGGCCCAAAGGGCCCAGATCTGGGCCTGCAGGGCCGGAGCACCACCACCGCCGCCCCTGCCACCAACGGGAGCGCCTCCACCACGTATGCCACCGTCGCTGCGCCAGGGAGCCCCGTCGCCGCGCCGGACCAACGCCGCCGAGCAACACCACCAAGCCCACGGCTGCCCCGCGCCGCCACGAACTTGGAGGGGAAAAGCGAGATTTTCCGCCGCCACCGGCGCCGTCCGGCCAAGGGCCGGCGCAGCCCACCGGCGACGGCGGAGGGAGGGAGTAGGGAGGGGCCCGGGAACGGGAGGGAGGCGGCGCGGGTCGCGAGAGGAGGAAAGGGGGAAAGGGGTCTTCCGTTATTTACTACTCCCTCCGTTCATAAAAGGATGTCTCAACCTATCTCAAATTTGCATGTATGTACACACTAAATCATGTCTAGATACATGCAAATTTGAGCTAGGTTGAGACATCTTTTATGAACGGAGGGAGTATCATGGTTTTGTGTGTGACGCGTCGTATCTTTTTTTTTTCATTATCATGAATTTGTGCTTTCAATATTGTTGTGTATGCTTTTCTAGGGTAGTATTAGTGCTTATATTTACAAGATGTGATTCTAATTTTTTGCCCCTTTAACTCTTTGTACACTATAGCCAAGTACCTAGCACAATGATATGGCACACCCAACACGACAAAGAGCAACACAATGATGTAGCCAGTGAGGCCACGAGGACCCTAAACAATGAAAACAAGACCGCCAGGGAGGAACCCGGGGCATTTCATTAAGAGAATGGTAGAACAGCACCGAAATTGTGGGTGAGGGCGCTCGAACTCGGCTGGGTGGGGAGGCATCAACCCCTCCCCACCACTGGGCTATGCCTCAGTCTCTAGGACCCTAAACAATGGTTTACTGAAAATCATAGAGAGAGTGTGTGAGAGAGAGATACAGAGAATCGACTCACTTTGTGTGTCAAAGATTCTTCACTTCTCTATTGGTTTACTACTCCCTCCGTATCAAAATGTACACTTTCTACCTTTTTTGTGTTTGTCCTAGTTCGTACGTATGTAGACATGTTTTAGTGTGTTGATTCACTCATTTAGTAACGAATTTGGATAAACATAAAAAGGATAGAAACTCTTACATTTTAATACGGAGGGAATATTTCACAAGGAAAATAGCTATAATTGCACTCTAACAACGATACGATCTGGTTGCTTGGTACAAACCGTGCTCCGCATACATCAAAATGGCACGATGTATTGCACTTAGTAAGTTGAGTGATTTTGTGGCAACATGGTTCTGCCTATTTTTGCATACGAGATGTTATAAACACGACAATAAAGTCATATTATCCATCCTATCTACTTGAGGGACCTAATGTTGGGAGGTCAACATGTCTTCTTTGGAACATGATTCAGCGGGTCTCTTCCGATATACTAAACTTCTTTGGTAAGTCAAGATGTCTTTGAAGATTAAGATATTCTTGTGGCTTATGTCAAGAAATAGCATTTTGATCAAAGATAGCTTGCATAGAAGAGGGTGGACTGGGAATGATCAATGTCAATTTTGCGGTCACAATAAAAATATTGATCACTTCCTCTTCACATGTGCTTAGCTAAACTAATCCGACAAATTGTTCTTTGTGCTTTTGACATGGCTGGGCCTCCTGAGAGTGCATAAGGTCGGGCTGGGATTAGATACACTCCTTCCCTGCCAAGTGCCAACCAACGCAAACCTGGTGCTCTGTGGTTGTTCAATAGTTTGGTAGACAATATGGAAAACCAGAAACTGAGACTGTTTTATGTATTCTTCCTTGACGTTTCTCTGGTTCTCGAGATGTCGTGCATCTGGGAATTTTATCTGCAATAAGCCATTTGGTTGCACCTGATGCGCTGCACCTGTTCTGAACTTTAAGCTCGTGAACTTAGTCTGAACTCTGAAAGTTTCAGACTTTAACGACACGACACTGTCGACGCTCCAGCCGAGAAGCCCAATCCAGAACGGCGAGAAGCAATACGTACGCCGCAGCCGCCGCCCATGCTGCGCGTCGTCTCCACCCTCCGCCCGCTCCTCCGGGCCGCCCTCCTCCCGAGCCCTAAACCCCTCTCCCGCCGGCCGCCGCGGCTGTTCCGTGCCCTTTCGTCCTCAGCGCCGCTGGCCGCCTCCCCGTCCAGCGCGCCGGGGGTGGTTGAGATCAGAGAGGAGCACCTGGTCCGGTGCGCGGCCGCGGGGAAGGCGCCTTTGCGGGTGGCGGTGCTGCTCAGCGGCGGGGTCGACAGCAGCGTCGCGCTCCGCCTCCTCCACGCCGCGGGGCACAGCTGCACCGCCTTCTACCTCAAGATCTGGTTCCAGGTCCGTAAGCGCTCCTGCGTTCGCGCCTTCTGCAATGTTACGCCGCGAGCGAGATCCCTTACGAAGCTGGGTCATTAATCTGTAGGAGGATTTCAGGAATTTTTGGTCCGAGTGCCCGTGGGACGACGACCTGAAGTATGCACAAGCTGTGTGTGACAAGGTATCTTTCAGAAAAATCGGCCGGTGCGGTGCATGCTGTTTCATTGAATAGCTAGTGTGCAACATGTAAAGACTATACTTTTGGCTGCATGGACTGAGTGATCTGATAGTTCGTTTTTGTAGATTGATGTTCCATTGGAGGTGGTACATCTATCTGATGAGTACTGGAACCATGTGGTAAGCTTCATTTGAACCTTTGTCTCCGGAGAATTGTGCAAACTCACATACATGTAACCATGTGAGTAACTGTCATTGATTTGATATCCAGGTATCTCATATTATTAATGAGTACCGCAATGGGCGTACTCCTAACCCTGATGTTCTCTGCAACACAAGAATAAAGTTTGGTATGAATGTGCACAGTTGTGTTGCAGAAATCTGAATGTACGTTGATGATATAATTATTGAACTTCATTTATGTACTTACTCTTTTCACTCATGTTCTGCAGGAGCTTTCTTGGAAGCAATTGAAAACTTGGGGTTTGATTACATAGCTTCGGGACATTATGCACATGTAGTCCATCCTTCCATTGAGAATGTTGAAGAGCCATCGGTGCTCCAACTTTCGAAAGACAAGGTACTTTGCATTCACATTAAAATAAATTGCGTGATGTTATGTTATTGAATTTGATGTCCGTTGAATTCTATTCTGCATCCTAGATGGAAGGTTTGGGGTACAAAGAAACAGATCAGATGGTTTTGTTCAGTTGAAACACCTTTCAGACTCTGATCATTATTAAATTATTTCAGGTCAAGGATCAAACTTATTTCCTCTCACATCTCTCTCAGCCCCAGCTTAGAAGGCTTCTGTTTCCATTGGGGTGTATAACAAAGGTTGGATGCTTTATCAGATAACGATAGTTATTTCCTCAGGAGCTGCAGGTGCCTGTTTTTGAATTGAGCTCATGTTTTGCAGGATGAAGTGCGCAAGCTGGCTGCTCAGATGGACCTTCCTAACCAAGGAAGAAAGGATTCTCAGGGGATATGTTTTCTTGGAAAGGTGATTGCTTAAGTTAGTTGTTGTTTTTTGTGCAAAATACAGTTCTGTTATTTCTCCTTAAGTTATCTTATTCTAGCTACAAAACTCTCTTTCTAGGTTAAATTTAGCGAGTTTGTTGAAAGGCATATAGGAGAAATGGAGGGTATACTTCTTGAGGCTGAAACTGGAGATTACCTAGGGGCACACCGTGGGTTTTGGTTCTATACGATTGGTCAGCGGCAAGGTTTACGCCTTCCTGGAGGACCTTGGTATGCACTGTCTATGATGCTAGCCTCTTTTAAATTGTACTGTCCTCATGTAGCATCTATCTATTTGTTCATAAAAGTCATCAAATGAATGGTCCTTTTATCTTATTATGCAGGTATGTGGTTGAGAAAGATGTGAAACATAATGTGGTTTTTGTATCAAGAAATTACTATTCACTGGATAAGAGGAGGAGAATATTTCGCGTTGGATCCCTAAACTGGTTTGGCAATTCTGGGCCGGAACACAATGAGCAACTTAAGTGCAAGGTACCTGAGTATACAAAAGCCTTTGTGGTAGTGTAGTTGCATTTTATTCTCGGTGCCTTTTGAATTTTGAAGTTCTCGCCATTTCAAACTTGTATGGTTCTGGAAAATAAAATCTGTATGTTGTCCTGGACAATCAGCCTCTTAAACCACCAGCAGCTTATATGCTTTTGCTGTCAAATTAGGTCTAATTGGCTCCTAATCTGAATTGGTAGAGTTGATCAATAGCATGTCCATGTTAGAAGCTGTTTGCATGAACTCTTTTCACGCGCTGGGGCAGAACAGCAGCTTTGTGATTGATTAGCTCTACCTTGACCAATAATCGTCATTTTGGAATTTTGGTATAATAAGAAACTACAACTTGCAACCAATTTCACATATCTCGCTGCTTTGGCATGTACATGCACTGGTACCCTTTATGTGAATTTATTGATATCCATGCTCATATGAATTACCTACTTGTAATATCAGGTACGGCATAGTCCTGAATTTCATGATTGCACTGCCACACATGAGCAGACTGAAGAAAACGGGGATATTCTGGCAGCTAGTCTGTCTGAAGACGATCAAGGTTTAGCAGCCGGCCAGTTTGCAGCGTTCTACCGTGACGATACATGCCTAGGGTCAGGCATAATCTTGGACTCCTGGGATGAAATGAGCTTCCCTGTCTGCGCAAAGGCTTTAGAGGTTGCCAGGATGGAGGACAGGTCCAAGCTGGGGAAGCCTGTGAGGATTGTAAACTTGGAGCACATCGCGAAACTAGAACCGGAGCCGGCCAAGGTTGCAGCATGACATAACCTGGGCTCTTGCAGATGTCTCTTGATCATTGATCAATGATTACACATGTGACTCGGTGATCCTTAAAAGACATACCCTGACATGTGGGCACGCCCCTGCTAATGCAAGCACCAGGGAAGTTCCAGAAACCATCAGCTCCAGGTGGTTCTTGAAAAGGAGGCCTGGCCTAATCCGTTTGCGCTTAAGATGGGAAAAGCGCCTCTGGATAAAACTGGTGACAGCTACTAGTTTCCGGATCTAAGCAGGAAAGTACGCGATGGATGCGTGTTCTTCATTGAGCGGAAGAGTTAGTTAGCGGTAGTAAAACTCTTAGTTAGCGGTACTACCTGGCAGCTGTGCCTTGCGAGACTGACTGTGAGTTCATCATACGGCAACACTAATAGCCAATAATACATTGTAACTTTATGGGAGTATAGTGGTGGGCGTTCGTTTCTACCATATTTGTGTGTGTCTAATCACGTTGATGATAGGTTTCTCATGCTGGTTCTACACAAAACAAGTATGGTTTATCAAGAATAAATTTCCCCATCTTTTACAGAATTCTGGAATTTGGTCGGTTGCGTGCTTGATTGTTGCACTGGAGGCATGAGAAATGGTTCCTTCTTTAACCTTTTTCTCCGGGGCATGTGGCAAATGGGAGATCCTGGAGATTGGAGAAGGCCCGTGGGAGAGTCGAGTGAGAGAACGCCAGAAGCACATGGAGAGTCAGAGAGACGTGAATATCCGCGTCACTTCGAAGGCTTGATCCCCTTCCCCGAGGTGGTTCTCGACCGAAATCAAGATTACGTACCCCGCGTGCCACTAGTGCAAGTCAACGGGAAAACACGTCAAAAAGCATGCAACGATAATACTATACTTAAAGTTAGCAAGTGGCACACGCCGGCCTCCGGCTGCTGCTATTGATTAGCGATAATAAAATGATTAGGTGTTGTTTTCCTTCTAGAAACTTGAGGATTTCTTGTCAAAAAAAACTTGAGGATTTTCGCCAGCATCCCTGCATATTTTGCGTGTTGAACCATTGCGGATATCGGCAAGTTCATATCACTTGTTTGACTTCTACAGAAACAAAAGATTATTGCTCCAAAAGAGGCCCATCGGTCCTACTCCAAAGATCATATCCATTCTTCCAAATGGAGTATGAACAGTAGTACCGATGTTGATCTCCATGACGCCGTGTGGCTTAAGACAATTGTTGGCACACCAGGAGCTGGCATGGCCATATGTGGATTGAACATACTCCGTGACACTTGTGCGTGCTGGGGACGTGCGAACGCCCAGGGACGTACAATGGCCACACAAACTATAAACAGCTGATTGATTAGCGCGTCGGTCGCCATCGTTTCGCGTTAGAGAACACAAATCCGCCAGGTCACCGAACCTAATGCCACAATCGACAGGTCGCAGGAAGCCAGGAACCTGTTGGCATTTTCCCCTTTTCTTCCGCGTTTTTGTCTATGGCTAAATTTTTTTCTCGAGGAATATGTGTATGGCTAATCTCATTGGAAGCTTCGAGATATAGTAATAGAATTGCAGGAGTCGTTGACATTTCCATTCGCAGTTCGAACATACAGAGCATTTGCATATACAGAGAATGGAATACTGGCGAAGCGAACTGGTCAAAACTCAAAGGTCTCCCATTACACCTCAAGTTCTGAACCGTCTTCCATTACATCTCAAGTTCTGAACTGAAGAACATCTCAAGAACACAGCTAGCTAGTATTACATCCCAGCTAGTATTGTATGCTACTACATGATTCTGTACTTAGAGCAGCAAATTCTCTCATCCGCACACTAGATTTCTCACGATCTCTCGCAGTAATCTCCCCTCTGCTCGGGTTATTCCCCGCTTCTTGTCTAACTCCTACTACATCCAATCCACCAAAAGAGGAGAAGAAAACTATCTATGCAGGCAAAGAAAGAAAAGTAGGCACAGATCCAAGACTAGGAGCACAGCCGTCGGGCAAGGGAAGAAGGATCTGCATCTGGCGGTGCGTCTAGCGCAGGGCGCGCGCGAGGCCGGCGAAGATGCGGGAGAGGCCGAGGCGGAACCGTGAGACGGCGCCGTGGGAGTATGGCGCGCACTCGCGGCAGAGCGTCTCCATGGCCTCCACGAAGAGGCTGAGGCTCCGGACGGGCGGCACGTAGAGCGTGAGCGGCGCGGCCGAGAAGGCCATCGCCATCAGCAGCTGCATCATCGCCAGCGCGCCTCCCTGATGATCTTCCCTGCCACGAGATATGGACAGAGTTATGGCTTGTGGTGGCGGTGGCGCGGTGAGCTCTTGGCCTTGCGAGGCGCGTGTGGTGTGGGTGTGGAGGAGGAGGAGGGGAAAGGGGCGGCCGGCTTTGGCTGGGTCGTCTGCCTTTGTCTTTCCCGGGCTCGGACTATATAGCCAGGTGCTTGGTCAGTGGAAAGTGGATGATAGTACTCCAGTAGATAACTTGATAAGATCGACGTACATGCTCCTGCTATACGTGGGAGACTCGGGCTCGGCACGGCGCGCGGGAACACACATACGGCGCGGTACGCTGGCACGTAGTGCCGTTTGGCAGGGCGCGATATGACAGGGGAGTCTGTGTTGCCCCTCCAGTTTTTCAGAGGCGGTTTTGCTATTCTTCACTCGAGTGAGAATTATGTTAGAGTTCACTCAATTCCAATCACATCAAATTTGTATCGTGATCCGTGAGTTACGATTAAAAAAAATTCAGTTGCACATGTAACTAGATTGGATCATCTAAGTGAGAGTTAACTTAATTCTCACTCGAGTGAGACCTAGTTGCTTCCTCACTCGAGTGAGAATTATGTTATCATCATGGTAAGTGTAAAGTTATCATCGGTAACTAAAACAAAGCGTAAAGTTATCTGACCGGGTTGTTCGTAAACTGTAACGTACGCATGACGACCCGTGATCCGTAATTCCGCATGTATATTTCCGTGGCATACGCAATCCGACGGCTCGTTCAGATCAGGACGGTTTTTCCAGGTGGAGGGAAGAAGCAACCAGATATTCGTGTTATCAGATTCCTCTGTTCCCATGACTGTGTCTCGCTAAAATAACACGCTAATTTGGGCCCCTGTACTATGTAAGCAGTACTCTACGGAAGCTGCCCACGAAGTAGAATAGTTGCAAACAGCACGGGACGGGAGCCGCATGGATGGTGAGAGCGAGCGAACGGAGACGCTCGTCCACGCCAACTAGATCCCCCGGCGCGGCTTTGCCGCGCGCCACCCGCCGTTGACACTGTTTTTCGACTTGTTATGGCAACCATTTTTTATATGACATGGCAGTCAACAATTAATATACATGTTAGGGCACAGCTCACCACACGCCAGCTGCCTTTCGCAATGTATAAGTCGTTTGGTAAAGCTTTATGTATAGTGAATGTAAAGCTTAGGATAACTGATGTTCAACAAACAAATATACGAATAGTTTGTATCAATCTTAGACTAAGTAAGGAGCCAAAAAATCATTACGTAAACAGTAAAGCAGGAAATATAAGAACATTATACATTAGATAGGGACAAATATTATATTTGTCACAAAGGGGAGACAGATGCTCTTTTGAACTAATGCAACTATGGTATGCACAATCCAAATATCTCACAAATATATACAATTCAAATATTTCTATCTGGTGAAAGCAACTCAGAAGATACAAAAGATTGTACTCTATGATGCGGATCAAAATTTAATTTTTGATAGAGTTTAAACTGGAACCACTAAGTGTTGGCCTCCGACAGATGTTCTGGTCTGAGCCATCTCTGTTATCTTCAGATCATCTCTCTCATATATGTTGGCGATGAACTTCTCTCATGAAGCATTCAAAATAACAATTATTGTTGTCATCGATACATCACTGAGAACTTATAAACTAATGGTTCATATGATACAGGAGGTTACAGAAACAATAAAAATTTCAATTTGTGTTTAGAATTTAGAAGATTAACCGCCCCAACAATGTAAATTGGAGTAAATATCACTAAAAACCTTGGACAACAATTATATATGTAATCATCCAAACCAAGTGGATTATCATGTAAAATGCTGAGAGCTTTGAGTCAAGACTTTAGTATTGGGAAGAGGAAAAGGATATTACTCTTGGTAAACAGAACTTTTACATACTTCTAGCAAGGTTTAATTAAAGACAAATAAAATACCATGACCTTTGCATGATGGAAGGAACGGAGGCACAAAAAATGACTCCTAGCTAGGAGACGACAATTCATAACCCAAAGATGGAGAAATAAAGAAAGAACTCACATAGGATTGGGACATTTGATTTAGCCATGGAGATTGGGACATTTGATTTAGCCATGGAGAATATCCTCAACGCCAATACAAAGGTAGCAGGAGCAAGATCAACCACGCCAAACAACAGCGCATACTTTGTTCTTTGCCCCCTCCCTGTATGATATGACCACCCATGTAAGTCTAGTCCAAAGTACATATATCGAAGTAACATAGCAGATTGGACAAACATATATAGGAAACTCCCTTTAATGATGTGTGTTTTAGAAGAGACAAATGAACAATCATATATAAAATGGAGATATTCTGAATATCATTCATTGATCCTAACACAAGACATAGGTAGACTTCGTAATATAATTTGTGCCAATTGGCATCAGTACCCAGATAAGAGCACTAAACAAAAACCACATAATAGCCACCAATGGATTTAACGAAAATTTCACGCAAACTGAGGATCTAGAGCATTCTTTAAGTAGCTACAAAGTATTAAACAGTTGCATTCAGTATAACCAAATAATACACTGCTTGTTCCCCATATGTAATAGGTGCACTTAAACAGCAAGACTGTAGGAGTAGGCTGTGTATCAAATCATTGGTATTCTGATAATCTGTAGGTTAAACAAAAATTATAGTAGGATTTGGTTCAAGCAGAATTTACAACAGGGCATAATAATATTATTTTTGTCGTTATCTTGAAACCAGCACCGGTGAATAGGCAAGAAGGTATTAGGTAAACAAACTAAAATGATAACAAATATATATACAATTTACTGCCTGGTAAATATTACCTTACCAAATGCAGATCATGACGATCAACAGAGCAAAAGAACTTCAAACTGATAACAGCACGCTGCAAGAAGAAATCCATTTGAAGGTATTAGGTAGGTGTAGCAGGTAAAAAAAAATGCAGTGTATTGGATTAATTGGATTCCTCTAAACAGTAGATACAAATCAAATATGGAATAAGTGATAATTAGTTTTAGGTTTGAACCATCCAAAGCATAATGATATCATGAAAAGAAACTAATAATCAATATAATTAGTGAAAGTGAGTGAGTTCACTTGTTTCAACAAAAAATCAAATTCCGTTAGGGAGTTCTTCCCAGACACATACCGCTGGACGAATAATGGCAATGTGTACGCCATCAGCAACTACAGAAGTTCGATTATTCTTGGACCACCATGTACATGGCAATCTCAGCATCGGGCTCGGATTCGCCAGCCAGTTCAAGGTTCACAACCTTGTTAGATTATTCTTGGAGCACCATGACTTTTCATGTTGGTCGCACATCTTACCACCGCTTCTCTTGTGCTTTCATGCCACCGCAAATCTATAGATAATTGGTCGCACACCTTACCACCCACTTTCTTCTGCGGCATGCCTAGCTGAAGTTGGTGGATTACTTTCCCAATACCACCTTATTATAAGACAAAACCCAAAAGCCTGGAAAAGTGGAAGAAGCATATGCCATTTAATTAAGTAAATCTTGATTAATCATACCAAAAGGAAATACAGAATTCATTCATTATTTAAACTGCATATATGTTTATAGTCTCTTATGTGAAGCTTAAGCAGGAGATCATTTGATAACTAAAGCATACCTCAATAGAGGGTTTTTAAATTGCCAAATTTTAGAGTTAGAAAAACCATACTACTTTTATCTAACAGAATGACTTGAGTTAACTTGTGGCAACCAAAAATAAAGTAGGAGAGCAAAATTACCTTGACTGGAAAAATAGACTAAGCAAAAGGTATGATATGTATGAAAGTTCCGATTCTCCATACACACAGGGAAGAGCAACATTAACAATTTCCATAATACACACTCGCCCTTTGAAGGCCATGATATAGCGCCTTTCCCGCCTTTCAAAGCGAAAAGGGATATCAATACTCGATCATGTGCTCCCTAAGCCCGAAAACTTCTCAATTACATAGACCTACAACAAAAACAAAAATGATTTCATACTTTCATCAAGTAGATGGTGCATCTAAAAGTAAAGGTAGAATGAACTTCCGCAGGAGGTGATAAACCTACCTCTGTAGGTGATGGAACCCAAATCATACCAGCTAGATGAACACAATGACCTGCAGCATTCCAGAAATCCACATTATCTGCAGAGTGGCACTTATTTGGATTCAGATGGGAGCGGTGGGGAGCAGAGACCATTCTGTAGATTTTCTGGCAAAAATAGAAGCGTCATTCATGAAAAAAGAAATCTAATGGGCCAAAGACAATATTCAAATAAATTTAATGGGACTATAAATGGAGGTGCCAGAGTAGTAGTTTTGAGTAGAAATACAGTAACACACGTGAAAAAAAGGAGAATTCAGAAAAATATGACCCATACGCATTAGATTTATTTAAAAGTAACTTTATTGTTCAAACATATACACTGGATCAAAATAACAAATTCAATCCCCTTTAAATATAACACTCAGGACTGTGCAAGGAAAACACATACCACAAAGATAACAAAACATTATATACTGGACTTTTAAATCATTACCTTAATTAACCCGAGAAATTCGGTATAACAATTAACTTCTAGATGGAACAATTGGCAACAACCACCAAGAGTTTCATACTCAAATAAATTCTGGAACAAACAAATGACAGGGCCAGACTCAATTAAGTAGCTAAACTGGATTATGACCTTTGGAAAAGAAATTGAGGAGAAAAATGGATCCTGACTAAATGCTAGAGAAAGCTGCTGCTAATTGTGATTAACCAAATGTACTTGACAGCGAACCAAAATAAAAATAGCATGTATATTCAATCGAGCGCTACAGGTGTATAGATAATTCTGGAGCTGCCTCTTTATCACCTAATCACGTGATAAATTTATGTGTTGTGCAATACAATCGGTTGCCGTTTGCAAAAATGAGATGTGCAATTCCTATATGCACAAATCAAATCAGTCTGGCCACATTGCTTATAGCAACAATAGATTGTGCACCAGTTGAAGCTCCTGATGCAACAGAATGACCACACAAAAAAACATAGGCATATATATCCTAAGTACCAACGATTGGTAATTCATGGGGACAGAGTAGAAGTTTTGGAAAATTATTATATATATGAAAAGCAGCATGAAGACTCATCAAAGGCTGGGAAAAACCAAATTTTGTGGAACACACCTCCCAAATCAGTGGAACAAATGGACCAACCAAAGCAGTGTAGCAAGCAAATAGTCGAACATAAGGAACCACCGGTGCACATCCAAGGAATTATCTCTAAAGAAGGTAGAATTAAATATTTCAACCACATTCATTCAACTGGTTAAATAGGAAAAAACTTAATTAAGCCGGAGGATGAACACAAACTATTCAAGACAATAGTTACACTGATTTCCCTAAAACAGTAACCATTTTGGATAATGGCATGCAATAGTCCGTCACTAACATTTTCAGAAAAGATGACTAAACCAAAACCCAACCTTAATTGCTTCAAATATCTGTAATAGCAACTGGAATGCCCCACACAACGTAATAAAGAGCAATCATTTCAATCAGTTTTAGAACAGGAAATTAGGAGGAAATGTCGAGCAAGGAATAAATAGTGTTCGCTCTGTTACATAGATATTTAGCTACCGTAAATAAACACCAGGAAGTAAAAATACATATTAGGGCTATTGGGTAAAACATTACTACCTTGCTTCAGTAAGCTAGATAATCCATCTGCCCTCCTATTTCCCTCGACACTCTCTTCTCAGTGTTTAGCGGCCATATGGGTTGCTTACCTTTAAGGCTTATATTGGAGGGTTGGAGTATAGCGGCCATTGTAGTTCCTCAGTTCATGATGCTAAGCTTCCACAAAACAATGCCCACCACTGTCCCCAATTTCTGACAGAGTAAAGAAACAAATTTAATCAAAGTTAAGGGGAAACGAAGGTAAGCATGCAATCATAATAACTCACCTCACATTGGAATCAAAGTGAAGCAGAACCCTGCACATGAATAGAATCACAACATCAACCTACATGAATAGAACAACAACATCAACCTACAGTAAACAACTCAAATATCCATCTCTATCTAAAACAGAAACTACATGAGCCAAACCTTTCAGTGACATATCTATTGAAAGTTGGAACTAATTGTAGTATTTATAAGCTAGAAGGTTATATTATACAGCTAGCACCTAGAATAAGCAAATTTAATTTTTCACAGTTTTAAACAAATAACACAGAGCACCGAGGTATTTCTTTCAATATTAATGATTTTATCGAAAAATCGATAGACAATACCTACAGCTGTATGTACAAACTGATTGTGAAATAGACACATAGTATACAGTTTTAACTTTTAAGTACATACCATTAATGGAGGAACCTTGCTTGCACCAGTCTTTCAGAAAATGTAAAACAATTGAACTCGTAATAGTAGACAACAGACTGCTTTGCTCCATTACCACCGGAAATAACATCTGCGCTCACATGCCAAGGCGCCATTGATGTATGGAATTCAAGAACCAAGGAAAAAAACGAATGGGGAGCCTTCATGCTGGATGGGTTTTCGGCGGTAGATGTCCTGATTACCTTATTTAATCAAGGTTCTAAAAAATGAACAACAATCAACCCTTTATCTCCATTGCAAATTGAAACTTCCCATACTAAAATCCAAATGGGTTGAACTTAACAATACTTCCCATGAAATCCAACAAAAAAATCCTGGATCAAATTTACATGTATCAATTAACATTTATACAAATCAGAGCGCATTTTGGGAATCAATCAACCTGAACTTTGACTTCAGGTAGATCGGCGCAGAAAATTCAGACCCAGTAAAATGATGTCGAACTTGCAAAGAAGAAGCAAGTGCACAAATAATCACATAAAGAGCTCACCTCTGAGATCATCAGTACCTTTCACGGAGATTATGATTTTATTTCTCGTTATACAAATCGATTGCCCATGTAGTCCAGATAAGTAAGGCCTATGTACTGAAATCTAGAGGTCTTCTCCACCTCCTAGCTGCACCGATGCATGTAGATCATTACCCAGAACTGTGTACTTACATTTTCTTTAATATATTGAGGCCCTGGAAAATACCTTGAGCTAATTCCTTCTAATTGCTGAGAGAGTTATTCGTTCAAGCATGAGGTTCCAATTCCATGTGCATCAGTGCACCACGCTTCTGAGTTTACACCATGATGTGCTAAAATAAGAAATCAGTTAACATCGGACATCACAGGCATCATAATGAAATATTATTGGGAACTACCTATGAATGAGCCTAATGCCTTATATCACAGAGAATTCAAGAGACAACAATTGGTCTTCACCGTCTAGTCTTCACTGTAAATTTGCAAATCCACCACTCCAATCCATGCTAGATTTTTTTTTGAACACCGGTACCGTAGGGAAAATCCATGCTAGATTTTCAGGCTATCAGATGGCCACACGACAGATGAAAAATGGAGTAGGACCAAGAGAGTATGTTACCTTTGCACTTTTGCAGACATCACGATGGTGCAAAGTGTTGAGTTGACCATGAGGGTGAGATCTCTTTGCAGCCTGCCACTGCTCAGGCCCAGGAAAGCACGAGCTCAGTGGATCCGGGGAGGAAAGGAGATGCAGCGCAATGGGATGACATCTATAAGATCCCTCGCTGCTGGAGACGGTGGTGGACTGGTGGGGCTAGATGATCCAGAGCTTCCACCTGCTGATTCCAGCTGCTTGTTCATGAGACTAAGAAGAGACAAAGAGAGACCAGAGAGAGTTCCGTGAGGATTGAGGTCTTACCGGCTCGGAGGAAGCGAGGTGAGCGAATCGAGGACCAAGGGGTTGAGAGCGTCCTCGACCTCAACCACCTAATCGATTATTCAGGCGACCTGGCGCCTCCATGGACGCAAGGCTTGATATCCTCTTACAGCCGCGGCACGCCCTGCCGTGCGTAGGATACATGGGCAGGCGGCACGGCCTCCCCGACGAAGGGCCCATCGGAGGCGCCACACGAGCCGCTCCTCCCGGCGATGGAACGGGGCGCAGTGGCGAGCTTCCTCCTCTCCACCATCGCTCGATGTGAGAGGGCGCATCACGGAGGCGGCGCGAGGCGGCGAGTTGTAGGAGGAGAACACCTCTCCACCTCGAGCTCGTCGATGTGGATGAGAAGAGACGACCCCAACAATGTCGATCTGAAAAACGATTTTCAGATCGGGCCATGCTGCTCCTCAAGGTGATGGGATGTCGCTCTGCGGCGGTGCGAGCGCCAGGGTTGCGCTGCTGCCGGCGGCCTCCGGCCACTTTTCCTGGCGGCTGCACGGCGGGTGGAGGAGACGGAGCTCGGCCAGCAGATGAGCTAGATGAAGACGTACCGGAGATGGAAGAGGCGACGGAGGCCGATTCCCCGCATCCATCTACCTCTTTCCCGTGTGCTCCCCCTGGTCTCCAGTCTCGCGCAGTACCGTGGTGGAGTGGAGCGAGCTTGTGGAGAGGAAGGGGCGGGCGAGCGCGACGGAGATCCGACGGCCGATTCCTGCCTTGTTCCGTTGCTTCCCCGCGTGCTCCTCCAGGCCGCCGCGCAGCAACACCAGCTCGGGGAACGGGAGAGAGAGGCTGGGAGGGGCGAAGAGAAGCACGGTGGCGGCGCGATTGGATTGGGGGAGGAGCGGAGACGCGCAGCGGATTGGGGACGACGGAGGAATCGACAGCGAGGGAGGACGGCGAGACGCTCGGTCCGCTCTGCGACGAAATCCCGATACTACCCCTCAAACACACACCACGACGGCGCATGAAAGAAGTGAGATTCTACCGCAAACGGACGCTCCAGATCGCGCGGTGGCTGGTCGATCGGACGGCCGACGTACGCTAATCGCTGTGAGAGCCCTTTGGGGCACCCCATTTACCTCCTTCGATTGCCACATCGATCGGTCCTGTGGGGTTAGCTCGACCTTTTATTGTTCTTTTTTGTGGTCGACAGTATTTAGTTTAGCCTGTCGCAAAATCCGTTCTGATTTGGCTCTAACGGATCACGCGGCAGTAATACTGTAGATGCACCCTGGCCCACAGTTTCTTTGTTAAAAACCTGTGAGCTGGACGACAATGTTATGGTGGCAAACACTTGGGTCACGTACGCCGGACGCGATCCGTGGGTTGGTCGGCGCACACAGATCACCGGTTGTACTCCCGACTTTTTTCGGCTGACTAGTGGTTGGTTCCTGAAGTACAGGGTCCGTGTAAAAGTGGCCCGCTGTGTTCCGCCGGCGGTAAAACCAGTGGTGGTTGGTTGGTTGGTGCCGTGCCGTGGCGCTTCGATCTGGCCGGTCTTTCCGCGACGGACGGACGGACGGAACGAAGGGTGCGGCATATATATACGGGATACCGTGGTGTCTCGACGATGCGACGGTGGCGCGTCACGGCTCTCACGTCACACGGTGGAGCCCGTTCAGCCGTTCGCGTCGCGGTGGAGCCGGAGCCGACGAAGCGATCTCGTGCACCGGAGATGCGGAGCGTGGCATGGCGTGGCATGGCATACGGACGTACTGTACAACCTAAGCGCACGGCGGCACCGCGACGCTGCCATGCCCATCGGCGAATTGGAAGGCCGTTCCGGGTGATGGTGCATCGGAGCTCCGGGCGGGAAGCGTGACATGCCAGGTAGGACGACGCGTCGCACGACGGCACAATGGCGACGGTGCTTGTGCAGCCCCTCGGCCACGATCCAGGCTGGACGCGAATGGGCACGAGAGGGCACAAGAGTATATGCCGAGAAATTTCAGCCATTATGCAGGGTGGGCTAGTTTTCTAACCAGATACCGTACATTGAGCCGGTCCGAAATCTTTTATCTTGGCCTACAGATAAGCGACGGCTTCGACGCTATTTAACCGGTAATGAGGGTCGGATAGGGTTTCATTTCCCGATCTCTCCGTCATGTTCTGCCTCCCACTACAAGGAAACAGCTAATCACCGGCATGGCATTTTTGGGATCACCGGCGAGGAACGGCCACGCCGGTAACCTCACGCCAGTGCTATTTGAGATCACCGGCGAGTGCGCGGCCACGCCGGTGATTAGTTTGGGATCACCGGCGAGTGTGAGTCACGCCGGTTAAGATTTAGATTACCGGCGAGGGGGGCACGTCGGTGATTATATTTCAGAAAATAAAAAAAATCGGTTATTCTAATTAATAGACGACAATTACCAGGAAAGTTGACAGATACAGAAACATTAACAGAAATTGTACTAGCAGTAGCTGCTCCACTCAACAAGTTCTTATTGTTCATCTAATTAACTTATTTCTAACTATCATAGCTACCTAGCTAGTCACTTAGTTTCTGAACCACCGGCTCAGGCATGAAGTCATGATCATCTCTATGGTCATGATTCTCAGACTCGGAACTGTCAGAGTTGTTCGGGGGCCTATACATGAAGTAGGTAGAGACTTCACCATGGTCGAGGAAGAAGGTGCACCTCTCACCAGGTTGCATGCCGTAGCGATCAACAAGTCCTGTCCAACTAGGGCCACTAAAGTATGTTCGGCCCATCGTGTTGGTGCACAAAACTTTGAACCTCCGGGTGGGCACCGTCATCTGGACCAATTCAACCTCAAATATCCTGTAGTCGGTGACGGCAACACCCACGTGCTCCAAGAAGTCACGTCTAGACTTGCACGGGATGTTCTGAGAAAAACAACAATTAGACATTAGTGTTATTATAAGACTAGGATAATGCAACACTTTAATTAACGAAATAAGAGAACATTTCACAAAGAAACATGCATTAAAAAGTGCTTCATATGAATCAAAGTCATCGGTGTAATACAAGCCTCATATATCATTGCCAAAACAAGTCAAAAAGAGTGCATACAAGACCATGTACTAATACAAGCACTCAAATTGTATATAGTACAAGGTATTGTAGGTACTCTCCTTTCTTTTAACATGACATCGTTTAAATCATCGGCTTCTAACATCTACAATAAAATGGATAAAAGATGTCTCGAGTTGATAGTGGTTCAAATCATTGACACATGGATAAAACATGTATGTTTAGCAAGAACAAGAAAATAGGCTCATGATATGTCGATTTTAAACATACCATGCGAGTTTGAACATCCGCTGCAAAAAATACGCCAAACTTCCTATTCATGCACTCGGGATAGCCACAATTCTCACACGGATACATTTTGCTGCATATTATACATATAACAACATTAGAGGAGTGCATTAAACATGAAGTAGTCTAAACATGAACTATAATACAATAAGTTGCATATTATAGATGAACATAAAACATTAGTCTAAAACAACAGTTGAAACATCAGTCTACACAGATAAGTCTAAACAACAGTCGAAACATCAACATAAAACATGAAGTGGACATGTCGCTCTATGGGTCGTCCCTCGCCAGCTGAGCCCAGAACATCGGATCTGCGGGGTCATCAGTATCCTCGCTCCCCCACGGCTGACCCGAAGGAGTGCGGAAAGGAGGTACGCCGTCCCGCCTATTCACCTCGACCCAGTGCCTAGGGTCGGTGTGGTGATAAGCATCGGGGTTCGGCGCCCCTAACACCAGCTGCTCCCACTGCTGTTGCCGCTGCTGCTCAGAGTCGGACTCCCAGTCCTCCTCCCATTCCCCCTGCGGCTCGTCCTGCGGCTCCTCCTGCCAGATCCCAAGCGAACTGATGTCCTGCTCAGAAGGAACGGCGCCGTGGGAGGGACCAGCGCCGAACTGCTGGTACGCCATCAGGTCCGGCTCGTCCTGCAGGAGACTCCTCACTAGCGGGTCGTCATGGGGACGCACGTTGCGCCGTCTGATCTGCGCCTTAGCCAACTTGTGCTCCCTCTGCATGGCCATGCTCACCTGTCTGATCCCAGGCGGCATGTGGCGATCCACATCGTGGCGATCCGCAGGGTAGTTCAGATGGCGGTCCTTCTTCTTATGCACGTACTCGTGTACGGCAAAATAATCATAAGCGCGCGCCGCCTCCTCCGGTGTATCGAACTGACCAGCCCAGTGCTTCCTCCCGTTTATATGGATTTGACATCCATATACGTACCGGTCTAGCTTCTTGCTATAACACGCCCTCACACCCTTAAACGGACCCATTCCGTGTAAACTAATACATCATAAGAAGATATTTATTAGAACCAAAAAAACACTAAAAGAATCTAAAGAATAAACATGTTAACATTTACTAATACATCTCCTAAAAAGTCTAAATATAACGTGATATCTAACAATGTAACATTACTAATACATCTCCTAAAAATCTAACGATCTAACAATGTGGACATGCAAATCTAAATTCTACAAGTACACAACTAAATTATCAAATCTAACAATATACACTAGATATAGAATTCTAACAATCTACACTAGATTTAGAATTCTAAATTATACAACTACACAACTAAATTATCTAGAATCTACAACTACACAACTAGACTACAAATTATCTAAAACTACACAATTAGATTATCTACAACAACACAACTATATATTACAAACTATCACAAACTAAATTATCTACAATCTAATACTATACTTGTAGCACATACTACATTATCTACAATCTAATACTACAATTATAGCACATACTAAATTATCTACAATTAACTAGAAATCTAACTATCTAATACACATAACAATCTAATAATACTACACTAAATTAACTAGAAATGTAACTATCTATATATACACTCACGGAGACGTGGCGAGGGCCGGGGCGGCGACGCGGGCGCGGACGGCGGCAGAGGCGTGGACGGGGTGGCAAGGCGGGCGCAGACGGCGGCGTCGACGGAGGCGGGGCCGGGGCGGCGATGCGGGCCGAGGCGTCGACGTAGGCGGGGACAGGGCGAGGGTCGGGGCGGCGTCGACGGATGCGGGGAAGGGACGCGGCGAGGGGGGGACGCGGCTGCGGGGAGGGGACGCGTCGGCGGGGAGGGAGAGGGAGAGGGAGGCCGCGCGATGAAGTTTTGGGAAGCGCGCCGGGAAGAGAGAGAGAGGGAGGGATAAGGTGGCGGGACGGTTAAGTTTTTTTATTTATTTATTTTCTTTCTTTTTTTAAGTTGGTTTTGGGAGTTTTTTTGATGCGGTGAATTTTATCAACAAAAATTATGTTTTGTTGACCAAATTGAATGGTCAACAAAAACTTGAATGGTATAATGTTCAACAAAAAATAAATATTATATTACAATTTTAGATGCATATTTTAGACAATATTTGTACAAACTATATTTTTACTAAATATATTTTTTTGACAAGATTTTGTAGACAATGCTTTTTTTATTGTTTCAAACTAGTGTGATACTGAAAAAAAACATTACTATTTCAAACTGGTGTGAAATAGAACAAAAAATAGTTATACTACAAATATGATTACCAGCGTGCCAAACAATCTACGACAGTGATTTGCTGGGCCCGTATCGCGCGCCGGACCATACACTATTACCGGCGTGTTCACTAGACGCCACGCCAGTGATTACACAGTAAATTACTGGCGTGTCATGTTAGTTCCACGCCAGTAATATATTTCACCGTGGCAACTTTTTTGGGCCCACAAATCACCGGCGTAGCTCTAAAATGTTCACGCCGATGATTCCACGGTAACACCGGCGTGGAAAAAATCCCACGCCGGTGATTAGCTGTGGAATTTGGTCCCAGCAGATCACCGGCGTGGGCTTTGGGTGACCCGCCGGTGATTACAAGCCGACTATTAGGTGTTTCCTTGTAGTGTCCCTCCGCCGCTAGCTTCTCCTCTCGTAGAGAAGCCGCTGGTGGGAGCTGCTAGTCCATTCGAGGGCACAAGACGCGGAGGCGGGCAGCTCGTCCGGTGGCCGGAGGAGGAAGACACTAACCGGACGAGAATGAGTACGTGTTGCCTCCATTGCCAGCGGGGGAGGTCATCCTCCGACGAGCTAGTGGCCGCCACGGCCGCGAGGGAGGCGGCGCTCCCGGTGGTGTGGAACGCCTCCAAGTGGCGGTGGACGAGCAAGAGCTCGCGCGGGCGGTGCGTAGGATCGTGCGGCCAAAGAAGAAGATCATAGTTTAATTTCAGTTTCTAGTTGTAGTTCTTGCATCATACTACCTCCATTCCAAAAAGTAAGGCGTATATTTATTCTAAAAGTCAAACGGTATAAAGTTTGACCAAGTTTTTGCAAAAACTATTAACATTTACAATACCAAGTCAATACCGTTAGATACATCATGAAATATATTTTCATATGATGTCCATATTATAGTTTTGTTAATTGCTATTTTTTCTAGAAACATGGTCAAACTTTACGTTGTTTGACTTTTCAGAAAAAATATACGCCTTACTTTAAAAAACGGAGGGAGTACTATGTAAAATCTCGCGTGAACTCTAGTTGTTAAATTTCAGTTTGAATATGCAGTACCATTTTCTGGGTCGTCCAGCCCTTCTCATACCGTAAAAATGTTTTAGTGCTTACCGGATACGATATATTCGGTAGGAGTTTTTAGTTTGTCTGCTGGGAGATCGGCCCATGCGGTATGGCATTCCGATCTCTGAACCGGCCATTTTATCAGCAGCTAGGGAACACGCTCCTCATAAAAACCAACTGCCGACACTGACGTCGTTCGACATCATGGCTCAGCATCAGCAAGATATAAAAATATCACCACGAAGGCAAGCGGAAATAAAGGGACGAACCACACCGACCGGGAAGGTTCATTCCAAATTATTATTAGCGTCATACACGACAGTCAAGACAGCAGATAAATTACAGAAAACGGTTCAAACAGGTGCCGTTCCGGCACACTTCGTACTTGCCACAAGTCTACCTGACAGAAATGGCGGCAGCTGCAACGCCCCCAAACAAACCACGAGACACCAGACCAACAACACAACAATCGTCAGTCAGACACCCAAGTAACTACACTACAATCCCCAAATCTTGCAGTTTACAACTGCTGGTCACCTAAGCCAAGGATGATTTGCCAGGGAACAACGGCGTTTGATCCGCCATCGCCCCCTCAAGCGCTCCCTCTCCCGCGATAATGGAGGAAATCGCCGGTGTGGTCGTGCTTCGAGAACATGCCACCGTTTACTGGGACGCCCGTGTGGCCAGGCCTTGCCGAGTCGGTGCCCCGCCTCCAGAAGCCTGCTCGGACTTCTCCTTTGAGTTGAGGAATCGCCCGCCCGTTCCCCGAGCCCTCTTCATAGCGTGCTGGTGCCGGGATTCGTGGAGGTAAGGCTGGACAAGAGGCATGAGTGTGTTATGTTGCTGAGTGTTTGTACTTAAACTTGTATACAGTGCAAAGGAGTAGAAATGACCAATGGTAGTATTTCTTTTTAAACAAAATTTATGCATGACATACCTTGCGACTCTTCACCAGCTTATTCTCAGCCTCTAGTTTTGCACGGAGCTGTCTCCTTCGGAGAATAGCATGGTACTGCTTTGCATTTACATAAATGGGCTCTTCGGCGGCAGCTGGTTCAATTGGCAGTGGCACTCGAGCGGATGGTACCATACCCATAATCTGGGGGTGCATCTTTATTATTGTTTTGCATCAGATAAAGATGAGTTAGTAACATTGAGAGGCAAGAATTAAACTTAGCAGAAAACGAAAACCAATCTGTGGCAGGGGTGGGGATGAGATCATTTCTCAAATCAAAATAAGTTGCCGCCGCCAGTATGCCACTGAGCATTGAAAATTTGACTTTACGTAACATTGGTGTAATTAAACCCAATCATGTTTAGTTCTGTCTTAATAGTCATTTCATTAATAGCTGCAAAATACCTAGAGCATATTTTTTCCTAATAAAAAAAGCATAGCCCCCTTTATTTCATTACCGAAATAAAAAAAATCAGGCCCGATCCTGTCTTTTACGGATTTCTGGGTTAAAAACCCCTTATTACAAACGCTTCAGGCCCAGCTAGAACAGATGCTTGCACACAATAATCGAACATTTGTAAAAGGTTAATAAGCAGCAGCATCAAGCACAAAAAAATAAGGCCAGAAGAGAAGCAGACAAATTTAGTGAATGAACAGGGCTGGATAGCATAGATATATATCACTTACAATAGCATGCGAGCCATAAGCCGCCATTGCACCACCATAGAACGGATCATTATACGGGTATGGCATGGCCTGTAAAGGTAAACATCTTGGAGAATTCACATGCTTGCCTATCAACAAACAATTGAAATTAATAAATCAGTCAATGTTTGAGCAACACAACCGAGACTTACAAAGGGATGAGTGCGGTCAGGTTTTGGCTGTGTGTACGCTGTATCTGTATTGCCCAGAGATAAAGCCGACAACATCTTGCCTTCATCACTCTTTGTGTAACCATTGCGATTGCCTAGTATTAGTGCAAGGAGAAAACTAAATTTATATTAGTTCTGGAGCCATCAATATCCCCCTTCTCATTGTTATTTTGGATACTATTCTATTTTTCATTTCCAGGACAAAAAATATTACAGAACTGTGACTAATTCAGGAAAGACATGTTTGGCGAGTCTAGTGCGAACCAGATTGATCATTCAGCTCATTAAGGCTTCCTTCGCTCATTCCAGACACTTCTTGAGGAGAATCACTAGCTGACGAGTCGCAGTTAGGTACTTGATGACCAAACTGAATCATGATTGTGCCATTTTCTGCAAGAACACAAAAGCTGTTATAACTCTTATTGCAGGAAATCAGTATACATCACGTAGACAGTGAAGTAGGAGAGCGGAAATGGCAACATTGGAATTGAGCAAAATTACCATGCATAATTTCCTTGCGTCTCATCTCATAGGCCTCTGCTTTTCAGTTCAAACTGTCCATATAAGTAAGCAGCAGGTCAGTCACAACAACAGAATAAGAATACTCCTCCGATCCACATTAATTGTCGCTGAATCGGATGAGCGAAAATTAATATGGATCGGAGGGAGTACATTTTGGATAAACAGAGCAAGAGATTGCCAACAGGTGTGTCTTTCCTAATATAGAACGCTGAAAGTATGAAGGAATAGAATTGTTCTAGCATAAAAGTACTAGAGTTATCCATATCCAGTTAAAGAGCTTTAGCCACACAACATGCAGCCAGTAGCCCTTTAAATCCACCAAATTGGTCATGATGCACTGAATTCGATGTATATTATTGTACAGCTCTAAATTTCACATCAACAATATGCATCAACCCGGTCACTCAATCAGAAATCCTAATGGTTTATGTACCCAGAAGCATCAATCTATATGTGATTAGAAAAACTCCTGCACGATTTGCTAGTTCTCCTGCTACAGAAATCCGAATTCTCATTCATAAACCCAGGGGTTCTCCCCTACTTATAGCTGTTAGCCTGTAACATTTTTCAGACAACAGTCATGATTAAACAAATTACTAGATTTCTTGAAGAACTTCCAAATCACAAAGTTCGCAATTGACTTTCCATCTGAACCCTCCATCAACAGATTTCAGTTCACCAAAGTAACACAAAATGATTTAACTAATAAAAACTACCTGAACTAAACAAAAAAAGCTATAGTAGACTCACGAGGCCACACTGCCGCCGCAACCACCACCTCACTTCAACCCAGGAATGCACCCACAAATCCCAGCACCAAATCAACCCGAAACCAATTGAAACACCAAGAAACCAGCCGGATCCAGCGAGAGATCGGCCAAGCAGCCCAAGGAAACGGTCAGCAATGGCAAGAACCCAGCTCGCCCGCGACCCAGGGAGAAACAAGAGAAGCGGGTGAGGAGAGAGGGGAGGGGAAGAGAGGAGGAGACCTGCGATATGATGCGAACGGGGGGAGCATGTCCCCTTTCCGGCAACCCCTCTCTCCTCCCTTGCTCGCCTCTGCCGCGACTTCTCCTCTCCTCTGCTGCAAGTCTCCGCTCTCTCTCTCTGTCCCTCTCTCTCTCCTTCGCTGCTTGCGAGGATCTCTGTTGGCTTTATCTTTCCCTCCATCTGTCCACTCACCTACCAGGCTAGTAAAAAAAAATACTGAATAAAGCAGAACGTCCCGGAGAATAGTCTCGGTGACATGAGAGCAAAGAAACGAAAAACATTTTAACACGCTAGGCTTCAAAATTGTTATATACTACCTCGATTATTTAAGTTTCTTCCCCGCAAGAAAAAGCAGAAAAGCGTTTTAGTTTCTGCGTAGTAGTAGAATCTCTGATCCAAGTCTTGCTGCGACGTGCCTCGGAATCGATTCTTCGTTCTTTTTTATGGAGCCTCTGAACCGACGGAGGCGCAGTCGCTGTAACAGATTAAACTGCAGCCATTGTTGCAGAGCTCATTGATTCGTTCCAGACTTGCAGCTCGCCAGCCAGAGTAGTAGGTAAAAGACAGTTAACGTGGCACGCCACTTCACTTACCGTGTGGATCTAGCAAACCATGCTTAGCTTACTTACATCCCAATTTTACTACTGCCTCGACGAAAGATCAACTGAGGCGACAGCAATCTTAGTAAATGGAAGGTGGATCCAGAGACCAGTCGGGAGGGCATAAAGTACTGTTATTAGACGGGGAGGAAACTGTCTGTTAAAGAATGAGCATCCTGGCACACTGTTTAATTTAATTTAACTTAGTACTCCGTCGCTTGAGAGATCTCTGATCTTTCCTCGATGGTTGCTATCCTATCATCATCGTCGTCTAGTAGACCTGCACCAAGATGGAACTACTAGCCGTTCTTGTCGCCGTCTGCACTTGAATATATGTGTTCCTGCGTCGCTTTCCGTTTGTGTTAGCTGGAGAAAGAACGTCACTGCAGCACGTCGCGCGGGCAGGCGCCACTTGTGGCCGGCCCACGCGCTGACTCACCCCAACGCCAAGCTGTTTTTTTTTCCTAGCACTGTTTGTCTTCTTGTTAATCATGGTTTTTTTTTGATAGTCCTCTCCTGAGAATACAAGTTATAGTATCTGATCGGACATACAGGCACGCACACCACACGCACACACACCACACGCACACCCCACCTATATGTCTAAACAAGACCTACAACCTATATCCCTAATACGTCCTGAGAGACTTATTCGAAGACCAGCGCTCCGGGACCGACGGGCACGTCGACCTCGCCTGTGGCACGTGGACGTCGAGAGGCACCTGCTAAACTTATTGCACTGTTCCTAATGAACAGTGTTGTTACAGTGTTCCTAGTGAACAGTGTAGCACAGTGAGACACCCGAAAATCGCTTCAGCGGGAGTAAACCTCGGGCGGGCTGGCCAGCCACTGCTGTGCCCAGCCACTGGGCTACGACGCCCGTCTCTCATGGGTAGGATCACTGAGTGCCACAGATTGGTCACCGGGCGTTGCTAACATGAGTGTAACGCTGGGTGTTGCGCAAACCACCACTAAGAACAAATGTGGTGGTTGAATTTGTGGTGGTTGAATTTTGTACATTTTTCACCATGTGGTGGTTGAACAAATGTGGTGGTTGAATTTTGTACATTTTTCACCATGTGGTGGTTGAATTTGTTGCGGTTTTCACCAGTTCGTTATCTAATTAACTATTTAGCCATGTTGACAGCAAAATCGGCAGCTGGATCACACATGTCAATGTTCCAATAAATGTACAAAAATCTAGAAAAGTTTAAAATTCCTAAAATATTAATGTTTAAAATTTATGGAAAAAATGTCCGTGTTATCTAGTCTAGAATGTAATAAACGTCATCAATATGTAGTATCAATTTTTTACTTTAAAATGTTTTGTGTTTATATTTTAAAACAAATACTCATGAAAAACTAAAGAAACCATAGGGAAATAATTAATAATTACATAACAATGAGTTCATTTTGTATGCTTAGTGTGTCACAAATATTTAATTTTTTAACTATAGAATATATTTTGAGTGACCATTGATGCTTCATATATCATTACATCCTAGTGCGCATCCACACAAAAAACTCACATGTTTTAATAAATAATCATTTTTATGATTTTTAAAGATTTTATATCTTTTGTATCAATTGAATCGTTGACATGTGGGGCTTAGCTCTCATAATTAACCTTTTGTTATTTTTGAAGTTATTTAAACTTATTAATGTTAATTAGAGCATTGACATGTGGGCCCAGCTGTCGTAGGGGTCTAGCTGTCGATTTTGCTGTTAACAGGACTAAATAATTGATTAGGTAACCAAGTGTTGAAACCTGCAAAAGATTACACCACCAGATGATGAAAACTGAATAAAAACCCGTCTAAGTAGTGGTTCTGCAACACATAGAGTAGGAGGTGGGGTGGAAGTTGTAGTTTCCTCCTGGATTGCTGTTAGACAAGTTTTGAAATTTCTCGAATCGTCGGCTGCACTTGAGTGATACAGTAGTTCAAAGTTTGAAGAAAGTAACCAGGGAAAAACTCGTTTAAAAAAAAAGTAACCAGGGGAAATGATTGCACTATCCAGGCGCAGCCTCGTTGCACGCTTAAGAAAATTACCCGAGCAGGAGCAGACCAAGTCGGCCCAGTTCATTCACCACGAGAAGAAGAAAAAAAATAAGAAGTTCATGAGATGAGGATAAACACGCCGCTAATCACATGAAGGATAATTAATCGAGTGGGAGGTCCTAATCGCGCATCACGACGCTAACCCACGCGCGGCTGCTGCTGAAGCCACGGTGCACGCGACCCCACGGCACTAGCAGAAAGCAGAGCGGGTTCCCTGAACTTTGAAACACCACCACCCGATTATAATAAGTGCAAGTGGTTAGATTAGATTAGTCTTTAAGGCGCCTTCGCCAACCCTGATTCATCTTATCCGGTGTAAACAACGGCCGAAGCCACGGGGAACGGCCGAGTTTGGATCAGCTAATTTTCTATGGGTAGGAGGACAGAAGTACATTCAGACCGGAGGCTGGATGGCGCCACCATTGCCAGCCACTGATCTTATCCAGTTCCTGGCGGTTGATAAACCGATAATCCGAGGACACTAAGGACAGTACCACACAGTTAAATAAGTAAGGTGGTGATGCAGAAAACTATCATGGCGAAGGGGATCAGATCAAAGCTGCCGTCAGTGTTAAGAGTCAAAAGAACGGGGATCACTCTCCTATCACTTACTAATAAGATGGTGGCAAACAAGTGCATCAATCAGAGTTGAAGGAGAGCTAGAGGAAGCACATATGGAAAGAGGTTTTAGATCGGATATATGGTGCTGACTGCTTGACTGACGTTAAAACCTAAATACAGTACGCAACAGCTTTATGTGGAATTGATGCAAAGGTGTAGTACCTATCAAAGATGTTGAGCATGATGAGCTCGAGCTATGCCTGCCATCATTCTCATGCAAGAAAAGAAGAGGAAAGGTGATTGAAAGAAGACGACGTACGAATAGTCTACACTCCTCTCTAAAGAAAAAGTCAACACCGGTGTCAGTGCTTGATTGTGGAACAAGATGGCCCTATTGAGGATCATATCAATCTCTTTACGTCTTGTCCCTTGGTGCCTTGGTGATGCCCGCCTCTCCTTATTCCGGAAGTATTTTTTATTCTAAAAAACTAACATATGCATAACTGACTTTAAATTCAGTATATCACCTATATTTACGTTCTTGATATTGTTGAAGACTAGGTAACAACATGACAATCATAAAAAGCGTACAAGATCGAGTAGACCGGACCGATAATAGATATGACTTGACACCGATTTGAATATCATCTAGCTGCAATCTAGTGAAGATATCTTGTTTTAACTATAGTCTAAATGTTAGCAAATCTTTCTTGCTGGTTGTTTCATCTGCAGCCTTCAATATGTATACAACATCCCAAAAAGTTTCAAGTATACAATTAAGAGAGTAGATTTTGTGCTTACGTGCGAAATCTTCTTATAAGTTTTTTTTAAACAATTTCTAGAGGTGATTCCGAGGTTGAGTGCACCAAGCGCCCATCAAATCCCGGTTCACGAATATGTCCGCCCTTTCTTGGTAGATCCTGTTAGGTGGTGGAAAGGGCTAGCCGCTACGGCAGTGCCAGGACAGGCGGGCGCACGAGTTTGGACACGACAAGATCCTTAGCAGAAGAAAGAGGAGGGTGGTGGGGGTTGCGCCTTTCCGCTGCTCTTTCTGTGGGTGACAGTGCTCGTCCCACTAAGGCGCTAACACATGTATTTTAATATTTAAAAGATTTTACATAAGTAAAAAAAGCTTGGTATGCATGAACGAAATGCACGACTTCCCTCTAAAGCCCTTGTATTGTGGGAAATTATTTGAATTAAATGACATGCAAAAACTTGTTCATATAAAATAAATAAAAGTCACGCTACTAACATTTGTCTAAACGTCATGTATTTTAAGACAATGTTCATGACAACCACCAAAAAGAAATATCCATGTGTTAACAATGATCATGTGTTTATAGAAAATATGTTCGTATCTAAGAAAATAAATGTCCATGGCTTGCCAACAAATATTCAAATATCTTGGAATAAACATTTATATGTACTTGCTAAACATTTATATGTACTTGCAAGTTGCCACACAGAAGAATAGCAGTAAGAGGAATGAAAACAAATGTGAATTAAAAATCTCCAAATAAATATGTTATAAAATTAAGATCAACAATGAAGGGAAAATAAAGAAGGACATGAAGAGAATACGGAAAAGATAAAAATGACAGAAAATAGAACGAAAAGAGAAAAACTCAGCCGTAACAAGCCGGGTTCGATCGAATGGAGGAATGGAGCTCCGGGCGAAGCGTTCAGGAGTACCGTGGATGGACCCGGATTTACACGGTGAGGCAAATATATTTTGACACGACGCCGGCCCATGGCAGTGGCAACGGACGGTCCCGATTGTCCCACCGACGTGCAAGCACGGCTCTCCACCGATCGGCGGCCAACATTTATTTTCTGTCTAAATAATTATTTTATCGCGCAAAAACGTACGGAGTACTTCACATTGTTTTCTCTCTGACTGGAGCTATCGCCATCAGTCGCGCGTGTGGTCGAGAGCTTGCCTGTGATTAGGAGGGTGGTTATAGCTCAGCCAGCAGAGTTCAAACCTCACATTTGACGCTGGTGTTTCTCATTTAAGTCAGAATATTTTTCAGTGAGAGGCGACGTTCCCGTCGACAGCGAGGCGCTCATGGTGACTTCGTCAATCTCAAGACCCAATTCGCCGGCTCAGTCTCTCGGAGGTGCTCATAGAGATAGGGTGTGCGTGTGTATTCATAGGGTGTATGCGCGTGTATGGGTACTGTGTTTAGAAGAAAAAAAGTCACCGCGTGTGGTCGCCGGCTCACCGCCGCCACGGCAATCTTGGCCCTTCTTCCTTCTCCCCTTCTATCGTCACGACCATACACCCACCCGCCTCTACCTCCGATCCTCTGATCCCCACCTCCACACACCCCAATTCCCAAGGCCAAAGGGGTGAGAGCTAGCTAGAGATAGAGAGGCGGGGAGCAATGGCGGTGGTCGGCGTTCTCGCGCTGCAGGGCTCCTACAACGAGCACATCTCCGGTACGCGCCTCTCTCTGCGCTCATGTGTGTTGGCGAGATGTTCTTTTACTGATTCCGTCAGTTGGCTCTGGGCAGCGCTGAGGAGGATCGGGGTGAATGGGGTGGAGGTGCGCAAGCCGGAGCAGCTGCAGGGCCTCGCCTCGCTCATCATCCCCGGCGGCGAGAGCACCACCATGGCCAAGCTCGCCAACTACCACAACCTGGTAGGTCTTTTTTTTGGGAGGTGTCTTCGATTCTCCGTCGATGATCATTCCTGAATTTCCTTTTCTATCGTGGAAGCAGTACTACAATATTGGTTGGTAGGCCTCCTGAATTTCCGTTTCTTTTGTGGCACATCCAGTACTCCAAAATTGGTTGATAAACTGAAATGCACAGCAATGGATAAAGATTGTATTTGTTAGTTGTTACACGGTCTGGATAAGTTATAGTTTGTCATACCTGGAAATTGATTGAAGTTGATAGTTTTTTCTCTTGTGGGAAATCAAGTGGATTAGTAAACCGCAAAGTTGGGAAGCAAGTGGATTAGTGTGTTCATTCTGAACAACACCCATTTGATCACACAGAACAAGCACTCTTCCAATTGTTGTACATTCTTTTGTTTCTAATAAGAAGTTTATTTAGTGCTTCCTTGCATTGGTCAAAAACAAAAGAGAACTACTGAACATGGAAGGCACATTCAATTACTCTTCTATGTTGCTGACTGCTGAACTTGCAATTCTGAAAACGTTACTGCATTTGATATTTCTGTTAATAGTATGACGTTACATTCTCGTATTTTTCCTTAATTCCTTGGCGTAGTTCTGGTACCGTAGCCTGCAGCTCCAGCAGAGCAACTTGGCAAAATAATCAATGGCTTTCTGTCTTATTACTTTACAAGGCCCTAGAAACTGTGATTGTCCTTCTATCCTCATCTTCAATTAGTGAGGAAGGATTGTACTAGCTTGTAGACATGTAGTCCAGTGCTGGCAACTTGTAAGAAAGAAAGAAAAAATCCCATGGTGTTTGGTAAGGAGTGTGAGTGGCTGGCCAAGAACGCGCTCATAGTTTGGCTTGCCAGTGACCAATATATTTGCGCCTGTTGTTGGAAAGACTGCTAGTAAGTGGGATTATGGCTATGGCTCGTCATTTTGCACTGTTTCAACATTTTATACCTTTGAAGGAGTACACCTTGTTACGCTATTAATTTATTACACTCTTAAATGTTACAACATTTCATTTCATTTGCTTTGCAGTTTCCCGCACTTCGCGAGTTTGTCGGCGCAGGAAAGCCTGTGTGGGGAACTTGTGCTGGGCTCATTTTCCTTGCAAACAAGGCGATAGGTACGTGTCTCACCAAACAGGTGATATTGCAGATTTTATCTTGGCGAGATCAATTGATGGAATGTCGTGGTCACTAAATAATGTTACTTGTAGGACAAAAATCGGGAGGCCAGGAGCTTATTGGTGGACTTGATTGTACAGTTCACAGGAATTTTTTTGGAAGCCAGGTAACTTCGAGGACCGTGCTGTGTAGTTGATGGCTGAATTAGTTAGCAATATCATTTGAATTGTAAATCTTCATAAGTGAGATAAGTGTAGAATAGTGTGAACACCCGTTTTACTGCAAACTCTTCTCTTGCAGGTGAGAAGTTTTGAAACCGAACTTTCAGTGCCAGTACTTGCAGAGATGGAAGGAGGTAGTCCTACATGCCGTGGAGTATTTATACGAGCACCTGCTATCTTGGAAGTAGGATCAGATGTTGAAATATTGGCTGATTGCCCTGTTCCTGCTGGTACAGCAAGCATTACAACAACGTCTGGCGAGGGTGGCGAGGTTTGCTTGTTGCTCTTTTGAGTTTGATCATAGTATTATACTGCAACTGACAAAATTTTGGTCTCTTTCAAAATAAAATAGATCTGTACGGTCCAAAGTATGAATTTATATGAATGTGCTTGACACTACCTCTCTGCTCGTGTTCATTATGGGACAATTCTAAAGCTAAATTGCAAATAACAGTTTCTTAAGGATACTTTTGAATGGTGTTTCTTAAGGATTTATGTATTCACTTCCTTGCATCTCTGATAGTTACACTGATTTGGTTGCATCAGATGTGTTTATTTGATTGTAAGTTTTGTATGCTAGTACCGAGCTAATATAGTACCTGTTGCTAATTGGGGTGCTTAGCTGAAAAAAAGTTTTGAAAATGCTACAGTGGTGATGAATTCCTTGTCGAAAACATAGTCCAGATTACTGCATCTCTTCTGTGCACTGACACACAATGCATTACTCTGGCAGGAAGAAGTGTATTCCAAAGATCGGGTAATTGTCGCAGTACGACAAGGGAACATCCTCGCCACCGCTTTTCATCCGGAATTGACATCAGACTCTAGATGGTTAGACTTTCTTTGTCACTGCATGTCATGTATTTTGGTTTTGTCACTGCTAACTCTGAAGCTTGTGTCTGCGCACTACTTCTCGACAGGCATCGACTCTTCTTGGATATGGACAAAGAGTCCCACGCAAATACCTTCTCTAGGCTATCCTCAAGAGACGCAGAAGGCTGGTCGAAACCTAGGCCTCTTGATCTACCCATATTTGAGTAGCAGCAAACAGAAGAAGACTGCCAAAGGCTGAACAAAAAAGAGGATAACTAAATTTTGACCATTCAGTTGGTGTCAAGATAGCAGCTGGGGGTGCTCAGTCCAAATGAAATTTCTGGTGTCAACACTGTACCAATCAAAATAATTACACTACATCGCAAACATCTGTAATCTTGCTTCTGGAAGCTGGTCATTTTAAATACAAGTGAATACACACACTGCCTGCTGCTTTGTCTGTGTGCTTTTTATTTCAAGTCATTTCTGGCTAAATGGCCTCTTAGCTTACTAGAACAGGCCCAATTGGAGGAATACGTTTATCTACAGCACTGCAGATTCTGCACCGAAAGATGGGCTTAACTGATTTTTTTTTTGCAGAATTTTATTAGTTGAAATAAGAAACTGAAATAGATGTCATGGCAACTTGGCAAGACCACACTGCCATGGGCAAAGTAATTCCTGAACCACTCGCGTAGCGTACGGCTGCCATCGAAAGGCTCGGCACACTGTCGCTACTACCCGCCGCACGCACAAAGGCACGGCTCCACGGTACGAGGAAGGGCGGAGGGAGACCTTTTGGCATGCTTGCACCTTTGCAGGGGCAAGGGTCTTCATGAGCCAGGCAGCCTTTCGGTTCCAGCAAGGTAAAGTTAACCGGCCCCTAGCTGAGCCCTGCGGCAACGAGAATTAACGACTAATGCTAATTAACCCCGTGTCTCCATCTCGCTATTGCTAGCGCAAGTATCTGCTTGTCCGCATATGCTTTCCATGAAGAACCAGAGGAGCACAGTATCTGCAAACTTGAACTCAACGAACAGTAACTGACGACTGCTGATGTCGTGATGAGTCTAGGCCATTGATTGCACATTACTCTGATGGTTGGGAATTGGACACCGACATCAGTCCATATCTGAATCCTGTCCGGAAAATACACGCACCAAACCTGTGTAGATCCATACTGAATGAAACGGTGCTAAAAAAATGGGCTAGTACAGAGAGTGAAGTTTTGTAGCCCGTGCTACATATAGACCCTTATTTTGGCCATTCGAAAAATAAATTCCAAAGTTTCAAAAATTCTGAAAAAAAATGTAGATCTAGCCACGAATATATCCTACGAGTGTGCAAAATATCAATACTAAATACGCTGTATTATAGGCTCCACAAAAAAGACAAAATAATATATCTGGGTATGTGAATAGTGCCCACCAAATCTTGTCAGAATTTGTCTTTTTTACGTAGCCTAAAATAAAAAGAATCTCGAATTGAAAATTTGCGCAATTATAGGATACAGTAAGCCCTACACCCAGATTTATTTCTAGATTTTTTGGAAACTTCAAGGTATTGTTTTTAAAAATTCAAAATAAAGTCCTACATGTAGCCCGGGCTACATATGGCTTTTTCGGCTAGTACAGTGCTACTAAGAGCATCTCTAGCAGTACCCGCAAAACGGCCGAACCCGCAAAATTCCGGCGAGTTTGCGGGTTTGGGGCCATTTTTGGGCCAGACCAGAGCCTGCATATTTGCGTCAGCCCGCAAACGTTTTGCGGTGGCCCGTGAATCCGCACCGCCTACCCCTATTTATTTGGCTTCCCACCGCATTTGCGGATTGCAATCCCCAATCCCACACCTCCTCCGGCGAGCAATCCGCCGTGCGCTCCGCCGTCTCCGACGAGCAATCTCGCCTCCCCGTCAACAGATCCGGCGACGCCGAGCCATGGCGCCGAAGCGGGAACCAGAGGCGGCGCTCCCCGGCGACGACCGGTTCGGCCGAGCCATGGCACGGAAGCGCCGCGCACGGAAGTACAGGCACGGCGGGTCGGTGCGCTGCGACTTGCCGGAGTGTGACCGGCTCCGGAGGGAGCGGGAGCGGGAGATCATCAGCCAGCTCCCGCCCGTCATCGACCTCGTCTCCGACGATGAGTGAAGCTCCTCCACCGCTGCGTCGCCGCCGCGCCCGTGGCTCCGGTGAGGAGCAAATTTTGTGTAGTTCTAGGGTTTGGGCGGCGACGTGTAGTTCTAGGCTAGTATCTAGGGTTTGCATTTTGTGTACAAACAATGTTGAAATCTATCTGTAGAGAAGAACATCTATCTAGTATGAACTGAACTTTGTTCCCGCGAAAATCTGCATGTTGAAATTCAGATTTGCAGTTTCGTTTGCGGGCTCTGTTCTTCGCGGCCCGAATTCTCGCGCAAGAACACGAAAAACCCGACCCTTAAAATTGTTTTGCGGGTTCGATTTTTGCGGGTACTGCCAGAGATGCTCTAATCGGCTGGTCTACAAACTACTACTGTATATATCCTGCAGCCTGTAGGATTCCGATAAACCGATACTCCATTTTTAGAGTACTACTTCCGTACTTCGTGCAAGATATGGAGGTTTATGAATTTCCATTTTTAGAGTACTACTTCCGTACTTCGTGCAAGATATGGAGGTTTATGAATTTGAAAACCATTTCGGACCAGTACCCGGAACAAGCGGAGAGCAGAGCACGTGATCTTTACCGGCGGAGAGCTGTAATTTGGGGCCAAGGTGGCGGTTGGACGGCGGCTCGACTCCGCCGGCCATCGCGTGCTGTGCTCATGAGTCATGAGATGATGGCCCCTCGAGAATCCAACGGCCGCGCATCTCTATTCTGGTCCGCAGCGGCGCAGCCCACAAGATTTGCCTGTAGCCCACCGGTATCCTCCGACTCTACGGGCGGCCGGCGCCCACCACCAACCTCAACCTGACTCGCCGGTCGCCGGTCGCCCACCATTGCACAAGTCACGAACCCGCCATATATAGAAACAAAGGGAAAATACTCAGCCAAAGACTGAACCGCAGAACGGAACACCGGTTTACTTGATTTGTGCTGCTCAATGGACACATTGGGAGGTTCAGATTATTCGGTAGTGTGTATCGGACAACTCCAGTTTCTAGCAAAAAACATGGCCAATCACTTCAGCAGAACGTATCATATGTCCACCATCAGTAGAGAACCCCAGGATGTCGATGTTTTGTTCTATTATTCAACCAAAAAAAATCAGGTGACATCCATTACTAGTGGGAGCACATGTTTAGTAGTAGTATTTAGGTTAATCGCCAAACAGAAAACACTATGAATAAAAATCTTTACCCGCTTTCGTGAGATTTGTTTGCTAAGCTTTTCAAGTGATGGCTTCATATCGAGACTTTATGTTTTTATCGTCCTGATGAGGTTTATTGTTGTACTACTCTGCTTACAAAAACATGATAAGGGTGACTTTTTGCAACAAAGTAGTAAGCCGTTTACCCCTAATAATAGCATTGACATTAGTGTTTCTTTGATTCGTTGGATGCTGAAAATACATAATTATGAAAAATGTAGGATTTTTCTACGGGAACTTCGGCTGGCAAAAGCTAGCTTGCACCATTTCCTTTTTCATTTATTGAAAGGTTTGGGAGACTAGAAGAAACAAACTAACTAAACTAACAGAGCAAACGAAGGGGTGAGCCTTCAGGAGGGACGGAGGAGAGCTTTAAAGGGGTGGATGAACACTAGGCGAGGAAGTTATAGGGATGAGGCTAGGTGGTATAGTATGATCCCCCAGTCGGAGATGATGTTCATTGTCGTAGGAGAGGAGCAACGGTGAGCCCAAGACATGAGGTCGCGAGAACAGCGTCTGAGCACATCTTTTGGATCTTCGTTGTTGAATATCTTATTGTTCCGACTTTTCCAAATGTTCCAGAGGACGGAGATGATGACAGAAGTTCGGACTTCGTCCGCGACTGAATGACACAAAGGTCGATGACGTAGTCGCATTGATGGACGTCAAAGTTCAGAGATGGTAGTGCATTCTATACAGCATAAACATTGGAAAGCCCCTTAATGTGCTATTTTCATTTATACGAAAGAGAGGGAGAAAAAGGAAATTACAAAAGCACAACTCAAAGCTTGAAGGGTCAAGCTAATCCCGCATCCCTACCTTTAGGCTGGCTTTGGCACTATGCATAATTTGGGAGAAGTATGTTTAAACATATCTAATATGCATCAAGATCTCTCTGAGCACTATCAATTTGGGAGAAGTATCCTTTTGAGGCGTGTTCGACCCCTTCTTATGTCATGGTCTTATATAGGCGTAGGTCTTGGGAGTCTTCTTGGCGTACGGGAAGAGCTCAATTCTTGTATGTGAAGTTAGGGCTGGACACGGTAGCCGGTACATGTCCGTATACTACAGAGATACAGGTTGATACAATATATCTTGGATAGGTGCTCAATGATGTGGTGTCAACATACACAACTTTTGTTCAAATATCTTCATAGTTCCTGTCGTAATGACACAAAATATAAGAAATTAATTGCAATATCACAACAAGAGAAGTGAAGGTAAATGAAAATATTGATAAAACGGCCTAGGAAAGAGATTCACCCGCAACCTAGCAAAAACACGAGAGGTGCACATTGGTAACATAAAAAATATGACGAACTTTGTTTTTCAAAACGGGGGCAAAATATTTGCCCCAATCTATCAATTAACAAGGAGTTTGACAAGAAAGCAAAAACAAATTATTACAACCGGACTACTCTCTCCGCATGATTCCACTCAAGCTCTTACCACCCATGACGACCCAAAGTTTAGCCTCACTTTAGTTCTCTCCAAAATGACCCTAGTGGGCGAATGCTTATTATGGAAGACTTAGACATTTATTTCATTCCAAACTTCACAAGAAATTAGCAAAGTAAGGGAACCAATTGCCTTGCAGTTTCGGAAGGAGGACGGGGCCATATATATGCTAATCCACCAACTTTGGGCAGATTGGGTGGACCAAAGATGAAAGTCGACAGTGTAAAACCCAAGCCAATCGTGTACTGCAAGGCCCCAAATCCTAATGGTGACGCGACAATTGACGAGTAGGATTCCGTGGATATGACAACATATGATTGTTGTGGTGTTGAAGTTGTGATATACTACAAAGAGAGCATGTTGAAAATGGGGAGGAGAAGAAAAGTAAAAAGACCGAGTGTTAGTGGCTACCGTTGGAGTTGGAGGTTGTTTTCGGGAGCGGTCCTTAGGGCATGTACAACACTGGCCTCTTATTAGAGACGCTAGGATTTCATTCCCGGCCTTTAAGCAGTTACGTCGTACATTCCCAAGATACAGGCACTTATTTTCTGGCATCGACGCAAACTTTTGCGGCAGACGCTTAACTAGTTTTGCCTTGCGGCGTAAATATCGCACAGAGTTAGTTGGACAAACAAAGCGCTTCAAAACTGGGTGCGCGTTGGAGCTGTAGACTCTTGCATAGACGCTAGGATTAATTGCCGATCCTTTTTTTTCTCTTAAGCGCCTACATAAGCGTTCGCCATTGCACATGCCCTTAAACACAGGACGTTGATCCTGTTCAAGGGCTACCGATGGAGACGATGTTAGCAGACGGAAAAGGTCAATTAATGGTTGATTAATAACTGAACTTCTAACAAAAATCTAGGAGAGCAGGACACGGCGGTGTCGACCGTCAACGACGACATCACCGCATGTCGCTTGCTTAGCGTCACTCGCGTAGCGAACCTCGTTTCGCTGTCACTCCTCCTACCCGCCGCACTCACAAAAACGAAGCTTCCACGTACGGCTCCCCGGTTCGAGGACGGGCGGAGCAGATTTGCACTGCAGCTCTCCATAGTTCCACACCATGGCATTTCTCCAACGAAGTAGTAGAGTGGGAGGCAACCTTTCGACTCCAACAGGTAAAGTAAATCAACTTCGATCGAGCAACAACGAGAATTAACAACTACCACTAATTACCAACTCCGTATCTCCGATCACTTTAGCTACTGAACGGATCTGGAGTGCTTTTCTTCGTCTGGTCTCCGTGAAAAAACAAAGGAAGGAAAAACATATGCATGTTCGCCCTAGCTTGAGCTTGTGGCCTTTGTCTGCTCGAACTTCGAGAGCTTCATTGGTATAGCCAGAAATAGGAGCTGCATTCGTTCGTGAACTTGGTGAAGGAGAACAGTTTTGACTGTTTTGTCGTCTACGCACTTGAGCTGGTGCATACATGCACAGTAGACTGACTTACTGAGTGACTGCTGTGATGTCTCGACCGTCAACTGCACAATACTGTGCTCGATCGATTGGGACCTGGACGCCGACATCACTCCATGTCTGAAAAACCCTGTCCTAGTAGTATCGATCCAGTTGACGTGACGATGTCCACTAAGCTGCATGATGTACGATTCTGAATTTCTGATAAACGGAGACTCCATACATCGAGTAGACACGTCAAGTTCCAGAACAATTTCCGTCGCCGGCTTCCGGTTCTCGCCGTCCTTTGGACCGCTCCTGGGCCGCTGTTGCCCCCCCCCCCCCCCCCCCCCCACCACCACCCCCAAGCTTGGGGACAAGGGGTCCCCATCTCGTGCGCAGCCAACGGCGATCTCGGCGTCTGCAACCCCGGAGATGGACTGCCCTGCGCCTGCTAGCCCGGCAGCTCCGTCTGACATGCTGCACAAACTGGAGGAGCAGGCGGCGCTGTTGCGGGCTGAGCAGGAGCAGGCGAAGCTGATGCGGGCAGAGCTGCGAGGCTTGGTCGCGTCTCAGCTTGATGAGATGGTCGTGGCTCAGCTCAAGATGCAGGAATCTGTGCAGGGATTGATGGAGCGTGTTGGGAGCTTGCTGGAGCGGGCTGAGGCCGCTCTCGAGAGGCTGTCCCTGCCGCCAGCTGTGGTGCAGATGGAGCCAACACCATCTCTGAGCACTGGGGACAATGCTGATTGCGCAGACGGAGGGATCGAGCGCTTTGGTTGCTACTCTCCCAGGAGTGTGAGCCTTTCGGCGTCGCCGCTTGCCCTGGACTCCACCCCCACGCCTTTTGTTGCTTCGGAGCATGTCTCCCCGGTGATGCAGGGGCCCCCGATGAAGGATCTTGGAGTGGAGATGACTTTGGCAGTGGATGAGTTGGGGGGTTCTGATACCCCTAGCCCGGAGGAGAAAATCGCGAAGGTGATGGCTCAGTATGACGCGATTGAGTCACAGGAGAAGACCTTGCCTTCTTTGATGATGGAGCTCTGCCGTGAGATTGCTGACATGCCCAAGGACAAGCAGCTTCGGTTGGATGTTCCCTCTTTGCCTGAGAGACGAAGCATCCGGTTGGACAAGAAGAATAAAGATTGTGTCATTCCAACAGCCAAGCGCCCCGAGTTTAGGCGGGCGGAGTCTTTTGGGGAAATCCCAAAACTCAAGAGCAAAGAGAAACCCACCGACGAAGCCATTGAGGAGAAGATGCAAGTTTATTTGCAGATGTACAATAAGCAGCGCACACCGCAGGTGTTGGAGGCGTTTCGAGAGTTAGTGGTGAGTAATACTTGATCTCTTCTGTGTAGAGGATGCACTCCGGTGCACCTCTAGCGGTGAGAGGTTGTGTGTGTTTGGAGAGTTTCTCTTAGTTGGGTATGAGGTGTGGCCTGTTAGTTTGGGTTTAGCTTCCCTTATCTCAGGCACAGACGACGTTCCATGAGTTAGAGAGTGCGGTTTTTTAACCGTGCTTTGTATGGTTTTTGGGTCCGGTTTCCCTGATTAACTGGATCAACTTTTTTTCTAATAATGCATAAGCAGAGCTCCTGCTATTTACCGTCAAAAAATTGCCGTCCGCATCTGTGACTGTCACTGAGAGCAGAACGCGTGGTCTTGATCCGGGTGTGGCGTGGCCGTGCAATTAACACTACTACAGCAGGAGGAGGAGGAACACACTGCCTGTAGGCTGTAGCTTGGGGCAAGATCTCAGCCGGCCGGCGGCTCTACGGCGCCATCCCTCCACCGCGTGCTGCCATGGCTGACCCTCGAGAATTCAACGGCCGCGTATCTCCGTTACAGTCCGCAGCGGCGCAGCCCACAACATTTGGGCGTAGCCACCGGTATTTTCCGACTCTACGAGCGCCCACCACAAAACCTCAACCTGTCTCGCCGGTTGTATTTGCACGAGCTCACACAAATCTCACATAGACAAAGCCGGCGAGGCGACCCAGCAAACCATAAGCCGGCGGCGGGGCCGACGGGAGGAGGGCCACCTGGCACTGAGCTATAGGTGGGTGGATGATGTATCGTACGTGTACCGTATTGTACGGTCCCAGCGCAAAAAAGACGATGTTGCTTTGCTCCATGCTTCTGTTCTTGCGTACGCACGTAACGTAGTTCTGCACGAATTAGTTCTAGGCGTAGCTACACTGCGGTCAGAAATTTGGTCTATCTATGTATCTACCTATCGCTTTTGCACGACACAAGCAATACAATATTCAATTATTCATCATCATCAGAGGACCCCAGCACACCGTAAGCCGATCAAGGGGCAACACCCAAGTTCGATATACTAGTATTATAATTTCGGCTATTTGATGTGTATCCACTCTTTGCCCTAAAAAAATGATATCCACTATCTATTAGGTAGATAGATCGGTGAATAGAAAACACTATCGCCAAAAATCTCCAATCGCTTCTGTGAGATCCGTTGGTCGAAGATTTGAAGTGCTGGTAAACTTTTTAGTCCTTTCTGGATCTGGATAATGCTACTCGCTGTGCAACTCTCCTTACAAAATTAACAACATGGACGATAAATAATTTATCTCTTCGGGGTTAAACAAAGTGCTAAACTATTTCAGTCCTAACAACTAAGACATGACAGAAATCTATAGCCCATTGAATGTTCTGAATCTGACGTGTTTGTTTATGTGTTTCCATTATACCGATCGTCCTGGCGTTTTGTATGCGACAAATTTCCCTTACATAAACGGCAGAGTAAAGCTCATCAGAAGCGGCTAAGCAAGGCTTATCTACATTTGTTTGATGTGGGTGGCTATACCTTTAGCTTGCAACTTTTTGAAATCTTCTCGAGCCGGCACTTTAACAAAATGGTATCAAGAAGGCCGCCTGCACGTAGCTATCGATCGTCCCACTAGATGCAAAATCTGATACATACTAGACTGTTTACAAAGACCGTTGTATACTCACTCGAAAGCCTCGTGAGAATTTTTGTATGTGTGTGTTCTCTTCGCTGGAAAGCGCACCAATACCACCATGCATGACCTTCACGTACGTAATTTAACACCTGTGTATATTGGCGAATTTGGATCGCTCTAGTGCAAAGCAACAGGAGGAAAAACTTACGTGGCGTGGCTTGTCGCGAACGCATCTCACAACTTTTTTCCGGTTGCAACAACCAATAATGTCACGCGCTCCGACGAAACGATGGAGTACCCTGTCACGTGAGATCCTCAAAATATCCAAACCACCCCCATCAGCCTCTTCTACTCTAGTGCTATAGCTACCGGCTGCTGTATCTGCTAAGCGCATATCCATGAGAAGAAGAAAAAAAAGCTGCTCCAAGAGCTATCGTAATAGTGGTCCCCCGAAATTGTAAAGTTTGGCTCAAAATTTGCAAAATGTAGAAATCCAAAGCCAACCTCCCATAATTTCCAAACTGAGGCCGGAGAGGGCAACTGACTCGCGGGAAACTTCCGTCCCCCTCCGCCCTCACACCGCCACTGCCCCTGGCCACCGCGTCGACCATGCAGGCGACCGACGGCCTTCCCGAGGCCCTCCCTGTCCCGACGCCCCTCCCTTGTCCTCTTGCCCTACTTGACGCCGCCTTCCCCGCCGTATGGGTTCTGCCTCGGTCGCGACCTGCACCGGCCGATTTCGACATAGGAGGCCCGGCGTTGGCCACCGCCTCGTCCTCGACCTCCCGCGCCACCGCCTCATCCTTAATTGGAGGCCATGGTGGCTCGGTTTGGATCGTCACCGCCCGCCGCCCCGGCGTCGGCCTCCGCCTCATCCTCGACCTCCCTTCCCCGTCTCTTCATCGACCTGCCGCGCCTTCTCCTCGACCCGTATGCTCATCAAACAACGCTTTTGCGCTATTTTCAGGATTTGGCCCGAATGCGGCGTCACACCCACCTTGCACGGCGGGCGCGGTGGTGGCGCCAACCCTAGGGCCTGACGGCGGCCAGGTATATTGAGGACGAGGGAGGGCGTGTGGTCTGTGATGCGTGCGTATGACAGAGTGACCCACATACCACAGTGTGTAAAATCTAATTTTAGCAATCCACTTTCACAAATTTTTGAAAAGCTAAAACTAATTGGAGTATTTCACCAATCAATTTGTACAGGTGCTCTGGAGATGCTACTACAGCAGGCTCACGTGCTTGTCCGAGACAAATTTATGAATTATGTATACTGACCGCCCTGGCGTAGCGGCGTTTTGTCTGGGACAAATTTCCGTTTATACTACATAAAAGGCAGAGAGTAAATCTCGTCAGAAACGGCTAAGCATGGCTTATCTACATTTGTTTGACGTGGGTGACTGTACCGCTTGCAACTTTTTGAAATCTTCTCGAGCCGGCACTTTACAATTGGTATCATGAAGGCCGCCTGCACTTAGCTATCGATCGTCCCACTATCCGGCAAAATCAGATAGACTGTTTACAAAGACCGTTGTATACTCACTCGAAGCCAAGTGAGTTTTTTGTACTGTATCTGTATGTGTGTATTCTCTTGACTGCAATGCGCACCAATACCTGAGTACAACCATGCATTACCCAACTTTTTTGGAAACACGCAACAGGAGGAAATACGTGAGTGTATCGATCCGTTTACATCCCTACATATTTAAAGCCAAAAATTTGGATTGTTTAAAATCACTAAAAATTGAAACTTTTGAATTGGATAAAATAATTTCCACAAAACTTGAAGATGAATTTGAAAATATTACTTTTGATTGTTTAATAAACTCTTAAAAGAATACTTAGAAAGATTTTAAGACTATTCAAAGCCTGCTCTATTTCATTAAAGTTTTGATTCAAATGTTTGATTTAAAATTGAGTATTTAATATGTGAAAATATTGTATTATCATCCACTATATTCCCTGTATACCGTCACGTGAGATCCTCCAAATATCCAAACCGCCGATAGACTGACTGCAGGGCTGCACCCGGGCTCTCTGCTTCTCTCCGTCCATCTGCTCTCCCCGTTGACTTCCTCCCTCCCGGCCATTCTCTTCTCTCCCTCCGTCGGCCCTGCCGCCTGGGGTGGGGATGAGGGAGGGGCCAGGCCTAGCCTTGTAGATAGGACTAGTTTTAGGTCTTCCTTTGCCTGTGAGGCGACCGGTGAGATGCCGTGTGGAAGCTTCTATGGGTCGCTGATACGTCCATTTTGCATGACTATTTTATATCATAATTTACTGTTATTCATTGATATATTTCATATTTAGATATGATACTTATGTTATTTCATCTTATTTTGCATGTTTGATGATTATTGGGAGATTGACTACCGGAGTCAGAATTCAGCTGGAAAAAACACCGTCAAGACACTATATTTCTGGAGTTCCAAAAATCACGAAAAATATACAGAAGCTCCTATTTTACAAGAAGACGGAGGCTGCCAAAAGGGGAGGCCGAGATGGGCCACGAGGGGCCCACGCCACCCTTGGGCGCGGTGCCCACCTTGGCCGCGCCGAGGCCTGGCGTGGCGCCCCTGGCCCACCTCTGGCGACCCCCCTTCGCGTACATCTTCCACTCAACCCTAATCTTCACAGAGGGGGATCGAAGGAATATTCCGCCGCCTCCACGGGACGGAAACTACAGAGAGAGAAAAAGCTCTCCGGCAGGGAGAAATCTGCCGGGGAAATTCCCTCCCGGAGGGGGGAAATCATCGCCATCGTCATCGCCATCACGCTGGACTTCATCGGGATCATTATCATCATCATCTCCACCGCCATAACCATCATCTCCACCGCTCCATTTCGTTCCGCTGTAACATCTAGGGCTGTACTTTGTCTAGTTCATAGGGGAATTCTCCCGGTGTTAATTACTCTTTGTGGTTGATGCTATTGAGTTTTATCGGAGAATTAAGGTTTATGTCCAGATTGTTATTCATCATTATATCACCTCTGATCATGATCCATATGATGTCTTGTGAGTAGTTCGTTTAGTTCTTGAGGACATGGGAAAGTCTTGTCGCTAGTAGTGGTGTCGAGGTGTGCCCTCGGCAAATCCCATGGTTGCTATACTTATGGTTGATTGTGTGGTAGAGAAGGCGTAGTATCGGTGGAATCGACGGCTGACAAGCTGGATTTACCCAGGTTCAGGGCCCTCGAGTGAGGTAAAACCCCTACTTCCTGCTTGTCTGGATTTATGGTATGAATATGAGGGTTACAAGGGTTCGACGAGCTGCTGATCTCGCCGAGGTTTTGGTGGCTATGGATTCCTTTTTCTTGATCGATCACCCTCCCAGCCTTTATATAGGAGGCTGGGTCTCGGGAAACATAATCGACCAAGGTTACATATATGGAAAGTTTTAACCGACTATAACTTGATCTAACTTGGAAAGCACTCTTCGTCTTGGGCCTTCCTTCGTGGGCTTCGATTAATCCTTGGGCTTCTTTGATCATCACGTGCACCAGGTACCCTTACGCTGGGGTACCCGCAGAGTATAACCTCGTCATTAGCCCCCGAGTACTTGCTTGACTCGAAGAATCGAGCATGTGCTCCCTTCATCGTGCACGTCATAGTCTTCTGAACTTTTTCTTCTGACCCGATGTAGTTCTTCAAGCTCTAATTTGTTTCGATTGTATGTGTATGCTAACCGAGAGATATTTGACATAGTAGGCCTGATTCACTCGAATATCGAGCTCAGTTAACTGCTTACTTGAGCAAAACCTTACTAGTCTTCAGTCAGACTCGAGTCCCGGACTCGAGCCTGGAACGCAGTCGAAAGATTTTGCCTAGGGATATTGACATAGTAGGCCTGATTCACTCGAAAATCGAACTCAGTTAACCGCACATTTGGGCGAAACCATACTAGCCTTCAATCAGGTTCGAGTTCCCGGACTCGAAGCTGGAACACTTTTGAAACTTTTGCCTAGGGATATTGACATAGTAGGCCTGATTCACTCGAAAATCGAGCTCAGTTAACCGCACATTTGGGCGAAACCATACTAGCCTTCAATCAGGTTCGAGTCCCCGCACTCGAAGCTGGAACACTTTTGAAACTTTTGCCTAGGGATATTGACATAGTAGGCCTGATTCACTCGAAAATCGAGCTCAGTTAACCGCACATTTGGGCGAAACCATACTAGTCTTCAATCAGGTTCGAGTCCCCGGCCTCGAAGCTGGAACATACAGGACAGACTCGACTCAGGCCGTTGTAGGTCTTACTGATTCGTTCTGCAGTTTAACTTTTGATACCTAACGCGTCCGTCAGGATTTTCATCATGTCTGTTGACATGGAAAAATTCAAGGGAAAACACTGTTGGAGCGTCCCTCGGCCCAGCTCAATTGCTCAGCGGGTCTTATCTTTGCATTTGCGTATGCAGCATCCGAAACATCCGCGATTGGCGTAGTCCGGGAATTTATGAAGTATGATTCTAAGATTTCGAAGTACTTTAATGCATTTAATCGAGTCTGTAGTCGAGTGAGTTTCTTACCTTCTTTTGAGAATCTATGGGAGCGTGACAACGCTCCCATGGGAGTAGCCCCCGAGATTGTGGTTTATTGTCTTGCAATAGAGGACAATCTCAAATCATCCTTCTATACTGCTTTTTGTCAATCGAAATATTTTGTCTTTGAAATCTATGGGAGCGCGTCAGCGCTCCCATGGGAGTAGCCCCCGAGATTATGCTTTATTTCGTTTGAAGTAGAGGATAATCTCAATAATTTTGCTCCTTCCTGACTAATCACGAGAAATTTTTTGATGTGCTCCCATGGGAGTACTTTTGCCAGTCGAATCATTTTTATTGACTGTAATCTTGAATCATGTGCCGACTGTAGTCTTGAATCATTACTCGAACGTGGGTGCTGTCTTTTCATCTGACGTCATTCTTGACATCGTAGGAGTGCGTTTGCTGTTTTGACAAGACCTTCCTATGTGAGCCCAATGCTTCAGAGTTTCGATAGTAGAGGACACCGTTTTTATTTTGGACCCGACTTATCGTGGTATAATCGGGGCAGTCCTCGGGTAACACATCTGTGTTTTTGATTTGTGCCAGGTCCCGAGTTTATCGAGTGGGTTTGTGTTTCCTGTTTGACCCAGCCCCCGAGTATGTCGAGTGGGGTTTGGGTTTTCTGGTTGACCCAGCCCCCGAGTATGTCGAGTGGGGTTTTTGAGTTTTTCTGCTTGACCCAGCCCCCGAGTATATCGAGTGGGGTTTGGGTTTTATGCTCGAGCCCCCGAGTGTTTGAGTGGGGTAAACAATAAAAGGCATATATGAGAAATATGGAGGAACATGTATCTTTATTCGAAATATGTGTTCGACCAGCAAGCCGCCTCATTAAAAACCTTCCAGTCCCCTTAGGTACCCTGGTAAGGGAAAAGAGTGCGTCTGAAACTTGCTGATTCTTTGACATTATGCGCTATTACATATGAGGTTAAGAGATCTATGCATAGAACCGACGCAGGTGCGCCACGTTCCATGGGTTTGATGCTACTTCGCCCGTCTTTGCGTTCTTCAATCGATAGGCTCCTCCTTCGATGACTTCTGTGACGATGTAAGGTCCTTCCCATGGTGATGCAAGTTTATGGACTTTCTTCTGTTTCTCCCGCAGCACCAAGTCTCCCACCATGAAGGACCGTGTGCGTAATCGACGACTATGGTAGTTGCGGAGGTCTTGTTGATAAACGGCTGTTCGTGCCAAAGCCGTATTGCGTGCTTCTTCCAGCAAATCGGCTGCGTCTTCGAGTGCCTTGTTCGCGTCGTTTTCTTCATATGCTTCCACCGTGGTGCATTAAACTTGACGTCGGATGGTAACACTGCTTCCGCACCATAGACCATGAAGAACGGTGTGTACTGTGTGGAGGCGTTTGGGGTGGTCCTTAAGCTCCATAGTACTGATGGAGTTCATCTACCCATGCACCCGCGGCCCTTTTGAGTGGTACTAAGAGTCTCTTTTTGATGCCACTGCATACGAGTCCATTGGCCTTTTCGACCTGTCCATTGGATTGTGGATGTGCCACAGAGGCGTAGTTTAGTTTGATGTTTTGTTCCTTGCAAAAGGATTTGAACTCTTCCGCCGTGAAGTTTGTACCATTATCAGTTATGATGCTATCCATTACTCCAAATCGATACATGATCGATTGTATGAAACGAACTGCCGTAGAAGCTGTTGAGCTTGTGATGGGGATAGCTTCGATCCATTTGGTGAACTTGTCGACTGCCACTAGTAAGTGAGTATGACCTCCTTTTGATGATTTTTCAGTGGTCCCACCATGTCAAGTCCCCATTGGGCAAAAGGCCATGCTAATGGTATGGTTTTTAGCGCCGATGCGGGTGCATGTGGCTTGGAAGCGAACTTCTGGCAACCAATACATCTTTTGACTATGTCCTCTGCGTCCCTTAGCGCTGTAGGCCAGTAAAACCCTGCTCGGAAGGCTTTGGCTACGAGTGATCGACTGCCCGCGTGGTGCCCGCAGGTACCGGCATGAATGTCCTCCTTGCCATCTTCGAGTGCAATGCATCTTTGGAACATACCTGAGGTGCTGCGTTTGTACAACTCACCGTTTATGATGGTGTATGCTTTTGCTCGTCGAGTGACGCGTCTGGCCTCGTTTGTATCTTCTGGTAGTTCATTGCGAAGTATGTATGCGAGAAAAGGTTGAGTCCATATTGGCTCAATGAGAAGTACCTCAATCGGAGGATCCTCTGTGCTTGGCGCTTTGCTCTTGTCTGTAGCTGCTGTCGTGGTCGATGGCCGTTTGTCGATTGACCTACGCTCTATTCGTTCAAAGAAAACACCCGGCGGGACTGGTGCTTTTGTGGAAGCAATGTTGGCTAATTTGTCAGCCTCTTCATTGCTTTCTCTCCCTACGTGTCGTAGTTCGCAGCCATCGAAGCTGCCCTCCATTATGTTGTACAAATCCCGATAAGCGATCATGTTGTCTGCGATTGCATCACAGGCCTTCATTGTTTGCTGCACAACTAAGTTAGAGTCGCCATAAATCATTAGTCGAGTGCATCCCATGGCTTTTGCCATGCGCATGCCATGGATTAGACCTTCGTATTCGGCCTCGTTATTTGATGGGAACTCGAAACCCATTTGCAAGATATAGCGCAGTTTGTCGCCTTTTGGTGATATGAGTATGACGCCCGCTCCTGCTCCTTCATTCTTTTTGGATCCATCGAAATACATGGTCCAGGAATTTGATACGTCAGGTACCCCTGGCAATTGAGCTTCTACCACTCGGTGTGAAAATCGGGTAGGACTTGTGATTTGATGGCTTTCGGGTGTTCGTACTTGATTCCTAGTGGTCCCAGCTCGATGAGCCATTTTGCTACTCGCCCCGTTGCGTTGGGGTTTGTGAGGACGTCTCCAATCGCTGATTTATTGACCACCGTTATCGGGTGTTCTGTGAAGTAGTGCGCCAGCTTTCTTGATGTCATAAATACGGCGTACGCCAATTTCTGATATTGCGGGTACCGCTGTTTGGACGGGGAAAGAACTTCACTTACGTAATATACTGGCCTCTGTATGCTTTGACTATGTCCTTCTTCCATGCGGTCAACCACCAGCACGGTGCTGACCACTCGATTGGTGGCTGAGATGTATAGGTAGAGTGGCTCATTTTCCTTAGGTGCTACGAGGATTGGCGGACTTGTGAGCATCTTTTTGAGTTCGAGGAAAGCTGCTTCAGCTTCATCCGTCCACTCGAACTTGTCTGCTTTCTTCATCAATTTGTAAAATGGAAGTGCTTTTTCGCCTAGTTTGCTGATGAATCGACTGAGTGCTGCTACTCGACCAGCTAGCTGCTGTACCTCATGGAGTTTGGTAGGTCTCTTCATTGTGAGTATAGCTTGTATCTTTTCTGGGTCTGCTTCGATTCCACGTGCAGATATCAAATAACCCAAGAGTTGTCCAGCTGGGACACCGAAGGTGCATTTCTTTGGGTTAAGCTTGATGTTGTATCTATTGAGATTCTTGAATGTCTCCGTAGATCACTGATTAATGTGTCCTCCTTTTCAGTCTTGATGACGATGTCGTCGACGTAGACCTGAACATTGCGTCCTATCTGTTCTTGTAGACAGTTTTGCATCATGCGCTGGTAGGTTGCACCTGCGTTTTTGAGCCCGAAAGGCATGGTTGTGTAGCAGTAGACCCCGAGTGGGGTTATGAATGCCGTTTTGTCTTCGTCTTCTTCTTCATCCGAATTTGATGGTATCCTGAATATGCATCCAAAAATGATAACCGAGCGCATCCTGCTGTTGAGTCGATGATCTGATCGATTCGTGGTAATGGAAAGTGATCTTTTGGACAGCATTTGTTTAGGGCAGTAAAATCTACACACATCCGCAGGGTGTCCGAGTGCTTCTTTTCGACCAGTACAGGGTTAGCAACCCAGTCTGCCTTTTTGATTTCTCGAATGAACTTTGCAGCAAGTAACCTGTCAACTTCTGCCTCGATTGCACCTCTTTTGGGATCGGAGACACGGCGCATAGTTTGCTTGACTGGTCTAGATCCTGGCTTGAGTTGTAGAGAATGCTCGGCGAACTCTCTGGGGACACCTGGCATATCAGCTGGGCACCATGCGAATATTTCCCAGTTTTCACGGAGAAATTCAACGAGCGCATTTTCCTGTTCGCTGGTAAGACTCGATGATATGTTGACCGTTTTTGAGGGATCAGTCGGGTGCACTTGATGCTTTCTTGTGTCGTTGGTTGCATTGAATTGTCTGTCGGATGCTAACCTCTTGTGTTCCGGCAGAAGTGTGCGGTCGTTAGAAACCTCGAGTTTGGCGAATGATTGCTCCATCCCATACATCTGAGATTTTGTGAAGTCACGGTCACATGAATCTGACCTTGAAAGTTCCCGTTGATCGTGATGACTCCTTTTGGCCCTGGCATTTTGAGCTGAGGTAGGCGTAGTGTGGGACGGCCATGAATCGAGCGAAAGTGGGGCGCCCAAGTATTGCATGGTATTGTGACTTCCAATCGACCACTTCGAACTCAATCGACTCGGTTCTGAAGTGAGTAGGATCTCCAAACGTAACATCGAGTTGTATTGCCTTGGAGCACTGCTTTGCCTGGGACGATACCGTGGAAGGTACTTGTGGATTTTGGCAGATTTTCGACTGATTTGTTCATTCTGCGTAGCGTATCTGCAAAGATTATGTTGAGGCCACTACCTCCGTCCATGAAGACCTTGGTCATGGCGTAGCCTCCGATTTGGGCGTCGAGTACCAAGGCTGCATGCCCTGGTCGATATACTGCGGGTGGGTGGTCCTCTCGATTGAAGACAATCGGAGTTTCTGATCCTTTCAAAAAATCTGTGATAGCTGGGGGTGCCATGACCGCCATATTGACGTGTCGAGTGTGTAACTTTTGCTCTCTATTGGAGGGACGTCCTCGCTGGATCATGTTCATCTGCCCGCGAGTTACGGGATATTTTTGTTCATCTCCTTGCTGCATCTGGTGCACGGCTGCTGCCATTTGTGTTCCCGTAACGGGTTGTGCTGGCACCATGTACACTGGCGTCGGTTGCGCTGGTGTTGGTGCAGGATACACCTGAGTAGGTTGTTTGTGGTATGGAATATACCTGTGCTTGTTGTACTTGTTGCGGTGCTGGATATGCCTGAACAGGCTGTGCTTGTGATGTAGTCGATGGAGTCTGCACTAGTTGAGGAGGTGCACGTCCATCTTTTGCAGTCGCAGTATATGTTCAATCGCAAGTTGATCGAATTCCCTGCAATTTCTCAGCGAGTGGTTAGAGCGAAGCTTACCATCGTCCCCTTTATAAAGATGGAATCTGCAATAATCGTCCATCCTTTCTTCGATTGAGCGCTCAGGATCTTTGTCTGCTCGCCTGCGCCACTCGGCCTTCTGTAGCTATCGCGGTCGTCGCGTCTGTGGTCTCGACTGTCACGTCGATCGTCTGTGCGATGGTCTCGATTACCTCGGCGGTCCGTACGATGATCTCGATTATCACGATGATCGTCGGGTCGTCTGTCAGTTTGGTCGCGGCTGTCCCTTGGCTGGACAAAGCCTGCTGCGATGAAGTTTGGATGGTCATCGTCGTGATAACGATGCTTGCGTTTGCGCCTTCGATCATCTCTGTAGCTATCTCTGCGGTCTCGACTGCCACCCTCGTGATTTTCATGTGAGGGTACGGGTCGAGTGCCTCGTACGGAGTCTTCTCCATCTGCCCACTTTGTTGCGAGTACCATGAGTGCCGCCATTGTCTTTGGATCTTCTCGACCAAGTGTTTCTTTGAAGTCTTCTCTCCAGAGTCCGTTTTTGAAGGCGTCGATTGCCCTATCTTCTGATACGTTGCCTACTGAGTTACGGATGGTGGTCCACCGCCGTATGTACGATCTCAGAGATTCATCTGACTTTTGCTTGCAGGTCCGGAGCTCCTCGAAAGTTTTGGGGCGCTCACATAGAGGCTCGAAGTATTTGATGAAATCACCTTTGAAGTGCTCCCACGAATCGTAGTATGATTCGGGTAGCGATTTGAGCCAATCGCGAGCTGTTCCTTCCATCATGAGTTGTATGTATTGCATAGCTGTGGTTGTGGTACCGCGCTGACATCCAACAGCCAGCCTGTAATCTTCTAGCCAGCCTGATGGCTCTGTTTGCAGTTGAACTTTGGCGTGGTAGCTAGCGAAAACTTCTTGGGCATACGAGCCTCCCGGATCCGTCGAGTGAAGCATAGCGCTCCACATGGCCCGATTTCTGCTTCCGAGTCTGAGCTGCTGCTGTATGACCTCCTCGAGTGGCTCCTGCTGGATCGATGATGACGTGAGCTTTTTCGACTGCTCCTTCCCCGAGGACTTCGACTGCGACGGTCCCGATCTGTATCTCTCCTTGGAGTTGCTTGTGGATGCTGTATGGCTTTGCTGCTATTGCCAGTTGTTTGTACAGTTGGAGGTGCTGATCCCTCTTTGGGTCTCCTGCAGGAGGTTCGATTGTTCTGAGATAGGTGCCTAGCGTCATCAGCGCCCCGGCTGGCTCAGTAGGTATGGGGACTCCTTCCGCGTCGACTGCCATAAAGGCTGGGTTTAGGTTTCGAGTGACCGCTGCACGATCTGCGTCTCCGAGGTTTATGAATCGTGACCTATTCGCGGGGTCGTTTCTGCCTGTTGAACTCATAGACAATGCTCTTCGCCGAGCACTCGATATGCTGGCTTGCTTTTTGCGTTCTTCGAGTACTGCTCGGTAGTTCTTCAACCGTATCGATTCTTGCCACTGGAAGTATTGTAAGGTCAATACCTCTTCCGGAGTTGCGTTTGCTGGTAGCATTGTGCAGCTTTCGATTACTTTGCTCACTTTTTCCGCCATCTCTGCGGTGATGGTCAGCGTGGTTGTTCCGTCAGGCATGGTGACTGTGCAAGGGTATTCTGTAGGTCGACGGCATGTTGCAGCTGCTGACGTTTCTGCTGTACTCGCGGTGTATACCTGATACGGTACCACCCGATCTTCTACCCATGTGTTGCTAATGCGCATTATGGATTCGGCGTCGTCATCCAGGCTCATGTTGGAGTTGCTTTGCTTGCTGGGGTTTCTGTCGCAATCGAGTAGATCTTCGAGTGCTTTGTCCAGGCTATCTGCGTCGCAGGTGAATATCTCGTGGCTGGCACGGATTTCTGGGCCGTTGAGATCGGCGAGGTATATGTTGTCATCTATGTTCTCCTCGTTCCCCGCGACGTTGTTGCAGTCGACGACGTTGTCGAGTGACTCGATTGAGTTGTTTGGGCGGTACGCAGATTCGATCTCGCTTCTTCCAAATCTTTTTGCCACCTCGTCACGGAACTCTTGCGAGTTCATGGATGTTGCAGAGTCACTTGGCGATTGGATCGGGACGATCTGTGATGACGTCGCGCCAAGATGGATGGTGTTGCAGTCGAAGCGTTGTCGAGTATCTCCGTGTCGAGTGTCTCCTTGTCGAGTGGATCTAACAGGTCCTGCACACCATCTTTATCGACAAAGAAGTTAAATTCTACAACTGTAATATCCAAACCTGATTCGAGTCCGGCAAAGGCTTGTTGAGCTTCCATCGAGTGCGGCGTGAGCCTCCTTGGAGATTTTGGCGAGTGATCGCTTTTTGAATTGATGCTGGTAGATCTTGCCGGCGAGTTGCCGTTTGCAGCGGCGGTCGGTGATTTGCTTTTTGATGATGTAGTAGGCGAGTTACCTTGTGCAGATGCGATCGGCGGGTGGCAGCTTGATGATGAAACCGGCGAAACCGTGAGCCCAATACTACCTGTTCCCACAGACGGCGCCAATTGTCGAGGTGTGCCCTCGGCAAATCCCATGGTTGCTATACCTAGGGTTGATTGTGTGGTAGAGAACGCGTAGTATCGGTGGAATCGACGGCTGACAAGCTAGATTTACCCAGGTTCAGGGCCCTCGAGTGAGGTAAAACCCCTACTTCCTGCTTGTCTGTATTTATGGTATGAATATGAGGGTTACAAGGGTTCGACGAGCTGCTGATCTCGCCAAGGTTTTGGTGGCTATGGATTCCTTTTTCTTGATCGATCACCCTCCCAGCCTTTATATAGGAGGCTGGGTCTCGGGAAACATAACCGACCAAGGTTACATGTATGGAAAGTTTTAACCGACTATAACTTGATCTAACTTGGAAAGCACTCTTCGTCTTGGGCCTTCCTTCGTGGGCTTCGATTAATCCTTGGGCTTCTTTGATCATCACGTGTACCAGGTACCCTTACGCTGGGGTACCCGCAGAGTATAACCTCGTCAAGTGGAATTATGTTGATTAATATTTAATGGTTTGATATTTAAGTTGTGGTGTTATTCTTCTAGTGGTGTCATGTGAACGTCGACTACATGACACTTCACCTTTATGGGCCTAGGGGAATGCATTGTGTAGTTGGTCGCTAATTGTGGGGTTGCTGGAGTGATAGAAACCTAAACCCCCGTTAGTAAACCGGTGCACGAGGGAGTGTAGGATCTCAGAGTTTAAGGCTGTGGTTTGATTTATCTTAATTATTTTCTTGTAATTGCGGATGCTTACCAGGGGTATAATCACAAGTATGTATTAGTCCAAGTAAGGGCGGTGCATTAGCATAGGTTCACCCACACAACACTTATCAAAACAATAAAAATTAATCAACTGTATGAAGCGAAAGCACTTGACGCAATTCCCGTGTGTCCTCAAGAACATTTGGTCATCATAAGTAAACCAATCGGCTTGTCCCTTTGCTCTAAAAAGGATTGGGCCACTCGCTGCAACTATTATTGCTCTCTTTTATTTACTTGCATTTTATTTATTTGCTATATCAAAAACCCCTAAAAACTTTTCTGCTAGTGTTTACAGTGAAACCTTGACTGAAACTACTTGTCAACACCTTCTGCTCCTCGTTGGATTCGACACTCTTATTTATCGAAAGTACTACGATACATCCCCTATACTTGTGGGTCATCAAGACTATTTTCTGGCGTCGTTGCCGGGGAGTGAAGTGCTATTGGTAAGTTGAATTGGTAAGGGAAACTTTTACTGTAAGTGTTGTTTTTATTTCTGCTTGCTACTTTATTTTATCATGGAGAGATCTCCATTTGAATACCTATTCGGGAATGCTACTACCACTGCTACGGTAGTAGACAAGCCGCCACCTGTTTAAGTAGTTCCATTTAAAATACCTATGAAGATTGTTGAACGTGTTATGGATAACCGCTATGAAGGGGATGGAACTGTCCATCCTGGTGATCACTTGCTTTTTATACATGAATTATGCGAGTTGTTCAAGTGTGCAGGTATTTCAATGGAGAAAGTCAAGAGGAAATTATTCTCTATATCACTGAATGGCAGAGCTGCGGAATGGTATAAGATGCTGAAGAATGGCCGCTTGATTGGCTAGGATGAGATAGTACCTCTCTTTTACTACTCTAAATTTTATCCTCCTAGCGAAATTCATCAAAATCGGAATCATATAATTTTTGGCCTCATGATGGAGAAAGTATTGCCCAAGCATGGGGGAGGTTGAAGTCATTAATGCTCAAATGCCCCATTCATGAGCTCCCGAGTAATGTCGTTATTAATAACTTTTATGCGAGGCTTTCTCTTCATGATAAAGATTTATTGGATGCCTCTTGTTCTAGATCATTTACATGTAATGAAGAAGAAGTTAAATGGGACCTTCTTGATCGGATTCAGGAAAAGACTGAAGGATGGGAGAACGACAAAGGTAGAGAGTCAGGTATAAAGTATGATTATGAATGCATTATAACCTTCATGGATACTGATAATTTTCTTAATCTTTATGATATGTATGGTCTTGATTCTCAAGTTATTGCAAACTGTTATAAGGCTTTTGCTTCTTATCTTGATATTCCTAAAAAAGAGTGGAATAAATACCATGCACCTTATAAAGATAATGCTAATTCTGCCCCTATTAAAAACATTGAAGTTCATACTGTTGATCGCATTCTACCAGAACCTTATATTGAGAAAATGCCTTTTCCTGTTAAAGTTAAAGAACATTCTATAATAGCTAGTGTGGTTAATAAAAGTGAAAATAAAGCTATAGAACCTGATGAACAAATAACTGTTGAACCTGCAATAGCAATAGTAAAGGATCTTGTAACCGAAAATGTAGAAGGCTGACATATAATCTTTTGTGAAGATGCTTCTAATATTGTTACACATCCTAGTAGAGCTAGGAAAACAAGTACTCATGTGCTTTCAGTTAAGATAGGAGAACATTGCTATTATGGTTTATGTGATATTGGTGCAAGTTCAAGTGCTATTCCTTATGATCTTTATATAGAAATCATGCATGAAATTAGTCCTTGTGAACTTGAGGATATTGATGTGGTTATTCAGCTTGCTAATAGAAAGACTATCTCTCCAGTTGGTATTGTAAGAGATGTTGAAGTTTTATGCGGTAAGACTAAATATCCTGCTGAGTTTCTAGTACTTGGTTCTGCTGCTAGTAAAACTTGTCCTATTATTTTTGGTAGACCTTTCTTGAATATATGGGTGCCATTATAGACCGTAAGAAAGAGAAAATTTGTACTAAATTTGATGGAGAATCTTATGAGGTTAATTTTTCTAAGTTTGCTAAAAACCTATATGAAACCGAATTGCCTAATGAGGATCCAAAAGTTGAACAACTTGCTGCTATTGCTATTGCTCCTAACAGTGCTTTGTAGCAATACATGGAGAACACGAAAGTGAGGTATTTATGTAAGAAAGAAATGAGATTGACGATATCTTTCTTCGTCAGCCACCAATCCTTAAACATAATTTACCGTGGAGGAATTGGGTACTTCCAAACCTCCGAAGGAAGATCCCGTTTTTGATTTGAAACCTTTGCCTGATACGCTTAAATATGCTCATCTTGATGAAAAGAAAACATATCCTATTATTATTAGTTCTAAACTTTCAGGTAATGAAGAAGCAAGGTTGTTAGAAGTGTTGGAGAAATACCGAGGAGCTATAGGATATACTCTGGATTATTTAAAGGGGATTTCTCCTACTATATGTCAACATGCCATCAATATGGAACCTGATGCAAAACTAGTTGTTGAGCATCAACGTCGTTTAATCCCTAAGATGAAAGAAGTGGTAAGAAATGAGGTATTAAAACTCCTTGATGATGTTATAATTTATCCTATTGCTGATAGTAGATGGGTAAGTCATGTACACTGTGTTCCTAAGAAAGGAGGAGTTACTGTTGTGCCAAATGAAAATAATGAACTTATTCCTCAAAGAGTAGTAGTTGGATATAGGATGTGTATTGATTTTCGAAAGGTAAATAAAGTTACTAAGAAAGATCACTATCCTTTACCTTTTATCGATCAAATGCTGGAAAGGTTGTCTAAGAAAACTCATTTTTGCTTTCTTGATGGTTATTCTGGTTTTTCACAAATTGATGTTAGACATCAAGATCAAGAGAAAACTACTTTTACTTGTCCTTATGGAACTTATGCTTATAGACGTATGCCTTTTGGTTTGTGTAATGTCCCTGCTACGTTTCAAAGATGCATGTCTGCTATTTTTCATGGGTTCGATTTTTTCGTCTATGGAACTTCCTTTGATAACTGCTTGCACAATCTTGATAAAGTTTTGCAGAGATGTGAGGAGACTAACTTGTTCTTAATTGGGAGAAATGTCATTTTATGGTTAGCGAAGGAATTGTTCTGGACATAAAATTTCTGAAAGAGGTATTGAAGTGGACAGAGCTAAAGTTGAAGCAATTGAGAAAATGCCCTGTCCTAGGGATGTTAAAGGTATTCGTAGTATTCTTGGTCATGCCGGTTTCTATAGGAGATTTATTAAAGATTTCTCTAAAATTTCGAAACCCTTTACTAATCTTCTTCAAAAGGATATACCTTTTGTTTTTTATGATGATTGTAAAGAAGCTTTCGAAATTCTAAAAAAGGCTTTAATCACAGCTCCTGTTGTTCAACCACCTGATTGGACTTTACCTTTTGAAATAATGTGTGATGCTAGTGATTTTGCTGTAGGAGCTGTTCTTGGACAACGAATAGATAAGAAATTAAATGTTATTCATTATGCTAGTAAGACTCTTGATGCTGCTCAAAATAACTATGCTACTACTGAAAAGGAATTTTTAGCAGTAGTTTTCGCTTGTGATAAATTTAGACCTTATATTGTTGATTCGAAAGTTACTATCCATACTGATCATGCTGCTATTAAATACCTTATGGAAAAGAAAGACGCTAAGCCTAGGCTCATAAGATGGGTACTTTTATTACAAGAGTTTGATTTACATATTGTAGATAGAAAGGTGCTGAAAATCCTGTTGCTGATAACTTGTGTAGATTGGAAAATATTTCATATGATCCTATACCTGTTAATGATAGTTTTCCAAATGAACAATTGGCTTCGATAAAGGTAAGCTCACGCGAAAGTCCATGGTATGCTGACTATGCTAACTTTATTGTTGCCAAGTATTTGCCTCCAACTTTTACAGCTCAGCAAAGAAGGAAATTGTTCTATGATTTGAGGCATTATTTTTGGGATGACCCACACTTATATAAAGAAGGAGTGGATGGTATAATGCGAAGATGTGTTCCTGAGTACGAACAAAAAGAAATATTGAGCAAATGCCATAATAGTGCTTATGGAGGACATCATGCTGGAGATAGAACTGCACAAAAGGTTTTACAATCAGGTTTTTATTGGCCTACTCTTTTTAAAGATGCAAGAAAATTTATTTTATCATGTGATGAATGTCAGAGGGTTGGTAATATAAGTAGACGTAATGAAATGCCTATGAATTATTCTCTTGTTATTGAGCCATTTCATTGTTGGGGATTTGATTTTATGGGTCCTTTTCCTGCTTCAGATGGTTATACTCATATACTTGTTGCTGTTGATTATGTTACTAAATGGGTAGAAGCTATACCAACATCTAGTGCTGATGGTGAGACATCATTAAAAATGCTTAAAGATATTATTTTCCCAAGGTTTGGTGTTCCTAGATATCTCATGACTGATGGAGGTTCTCATTTTATTTATGGTGCTTTTAGAAATACTCTTGCTAGATATGATGTTAACCATAGAATTTCCTCACCTTATCATCCCCAAACAAGTGGTCAAGTAGAATTATCGAATAGAGAGATTAAATCTATTTTGCAAAAGACTGTTAATAAATCTAGGAAGAATTGGGCTAGGAAGCTTAATGATGCTTTGTGGGCTTATAGAACTGCTTATAAAAATCCTATGAGCATGTCTCCTTACAAAATGGTTTACGGAAAAGCTTGTCACTTACCTCTAGAATTAGAACATAAAGCTTATTGGGCAGTAAAGGAACTTAATAGAGATTTTAAACTTGTTGGTAAAAAGAGGTTACTTGATTTGAGTTTTTAGATGAATGGAGAAGCGAAGCTTATGAAAATGCTAGGCTGTTTAAAGAGAAAGTTAAGCAATGGCATGATAGGAGAATTCTAAAGAGAGAATTTAATGTAGGTGAAAAAGTTTTATTGTATAGGTCTCGTCTCAGATTTTTTGCAGGAAAATTACTTTCAAAATGGGAAGGACCTTACGTTGTTGAGGAAGTTTATCGCTCAGGTGCAATAAAAATTAATTCGCTTGATGGTGACAGACCACAAGTGGTTAATGGGCAAAGACTCAAGCATTATATTTCTGGAGATTCTTATAACGAAGATGTTGATATAATTCAAGTGGTAACTCCGGAAGATTTTATAAAAAGCCAAAATCAGGTAACTGCAGAGGCTGATTTGGAATAGGTACCAGTTTCGGTAAGCAAAAGTTCGCGTTTGACTTTCCAACTTTAATATTTGTTGTTTTTATATAATATAAAAATTGCAAGTCGAAAAAGGGTAGGAAATGGTGCCCGAGGGCACCACGCCACCCTTGGGCGCGGGCCCCACCCTGGCCGCGCCGAGGCATGGCGTGGGCGGCTCGGAGCCCGTCTCCGACCCCGTTTCGACCTGTACCTTCCTTTTGTTGTTAAACTTTTTGCTATATAATCCCCCTGATCTCTCGAGGTCCGCATATCGCTTTCCCGTCGTGTTTTGTTTTTGAGCTGTTTCTGCCAGGTTTAGCTCAAAACTAGATCTACAATGTCTTCGTCCGAGGCCCCGAAGGATAGTTTCTTCAAGAACATCGTCGACCTGTACATCAATGAGCTGAAGCAGCACCCGCAAGAGATGCGACTTGTGGATGGAGCCCTTGTCCAAGAAGATGTCAAAGGACCCAAGATCGAGGGAGACATGAAGGCCAGGCTAGAAGAAGTGGAGCATGAAGTCTTCCGGTACAGGAAGATGATAGAGCGCGGAGTGGAGATCAACCACAAGATTATTGACGAGCTTATTGCTGAACACAAGAAGGAGACTAACAAGCTATGGTATGATATATTCAAGCTCAGTGAAACCACATCCAAATTGCAAGCGCAAATATATGATCTTCAAAACCAAAACTATGAGTATGAAGCTAGGTTCAAACGCATAAGCTCTGCTGCCAGTTTCAGGTTTGTTGAAACCAAATCATCCTTCTTTGATGGGGAGCCTCTACCTTGGAAATCTGATGATGAAGAATCTCGCGCACCGCCAAAGGATCAAGTTTGAATCGTCAAGGGGTAATGGCACTCCCTTGGCTTGTTTCAAGCTTGGGGGAGTGCCCTGTATCGTTATCTTTTATTTTCTATTTTTACAATTTTAGTGGTCATATCATGAGTAGGGAAGTTATTTTATAAGATGGTGTATCCATTGGTGTGAGTGTGTCTTTGTTTAGAATATTAATGAGAAGTTTCACCTTTACCTTCGGTACACTTCATTTTAACCTTCAAATCCTCTTTATATGCTGATCTTGTCATTAGTATTGACATCACTTTGGGTACGTCAAGTAAATTAGATTGGTTATGGCAACCTTAGCATTGGTCTATAGCAACAATACATTGAAAACTTAAGTAGAAGGAGGGAATTACATGCAAAAATATTATCCCATTATCTTTCTTTCTTGTTGTCCAATGAGGTTAGTATTCTTGAGTTAAAATATTTGTGCTTACAAGGAAGATTGCATGATTGCTCTTATTACATGTATATTTGTTTGTATCCCTCTACTCTTATGCTTGCCACCCAACCTTGCTAGCCTAAAACCCTGTACTGAGAGGAAATGCTTCTCGTGCATCCCAAAACCTTGAACCAATTACCCTCCTGAGTGTCCACATAACTTCCTATGTGTGGTATTTAACCGCCACTCCAAGTAAATTTGTCATGTGCTACCTTTAAACTATTCAAAACTGTTATTACTCTTTATTTGTGTCAATTTTTACTAGCTCGTGAGAAAGTAGTGGGTTATTCTTTATTTCACTTGTCAAACAGACTTTACCTCCAGACTAGCGGCATATACATCCGCTTATCTGTTAATTTTGCAAAAAAAGAGCTGGCAACGGGTGCCCAGTCCCAATTAATTACAACTTTAACCGCTTAATCTCTTCACATTTTGTCAACTGAATACTCAGTGAAACATCTGCATGTGTAAATAAAAGAGAAAGAGGGATGATCTGCCTTGGTGGTAGAAATAACGTCCTTAATGGGAGCCACTCTTAAAAAGTCTGGTTGACAAGGGGAATACTGTTTTCATCTGCTGCCATTCGTTGACAATTAACACACACCTCTCTAAACTAATTTTTACTCTCTTTATGATTTCAAAAACTAAAAAGCTCTAGCACATGACTCAATCTCTGCTTCCCTCTGCGAAGGGCTTTCTTTTACTTTTCATGTTAGAGTCAGTACACCTATTTCCTTCCTCCTTGAGCAAGCATTTGAGTTGTTGTGATTCAACCATTTATAGTATTAATATTTTCAATCATGTCTTTTATCCTTCCTTGTCTAAGCACAAAGACCTTTACCTATGAGAATATAACTTTGAAAGTTATCAATGACTGTAAGGAAATTGTGATGATTGAGCATGTAAGTTCTGCAATATAGCTCTGGTATAAAGACTCCTTTTCAAAGATAAGTTTGAATTGCTGATTGTTCTATGACTAAGAATGAAGTTTGCCATTATTAAATTATGATTTTCTTCATGCACCTTTATTGTGGTAGATTCATTACTCATTTTCAAGTTAAGCTTTATGAAGAGTAGTTGCTGTTTAAAATGACTTGTGTTGTTTAGTAAATGATGATGCTTCTTGTTCGTATTCTTTATTATCGACACTTCACTCCATAAACCTGTGGTCTTGTTTACTGAGCTCAGTTTTCGCTTGGGGACAAGCGAGGTCTAAGCTTGGGGGGAGTTGATACGTCCATTTTGCATCACTATTTTATATCATAATGTACTGTTATTCATTGATATATTTCATATTTAGATATGATACTTATGTTATTTCATCTTATTTTGCATGTTTGATGATTATTGGGAGATTGACTACCGGAGTCAGAATTCAGCTGGAAAAAGCACCGTCAAGACACTATATTTCTGGAGTTCCAAAAATCACGACAAATATACAGAAGCTCCTATTTTACAAGAAGTAGGAGGCTGCCAAAAGGGGAGGCCGAGATGGGCCACGAGGGGCCCACGCCACCCTTGGGCACGGGGCCCACCTTGGCCGCGCCGAGGCCTGGCGTGGCGCCCCTTCGCGTACATCTTCCACTCAACCCTAATCTTCGCAGAGGGAGATCGAAGAAATATTCCGTCGCCTCCACGGGACGGAAACCACAGAGAGAGAGAAAGCTCTCCGGCAGGGAGAAATCTGCCGGGGAAATTCCCTCCCGGAGGGGGAAATCATCGCCATCACGCTGGACTTCATCGGGATCATTATCATCATCATCTCCACCGCCATAACCATCATCTCCACCGCTCCATTTCGTTCCGCTGTAACATCTAGGGCTGTACTTTGTCTAGTTCATAGGGGGAACTCTCCCGTTGTTAATTACTCTTTGTGGTTGATGCTATTGAGTTTTATCGGTGAAGTAAGGTTTATGTCCAGATTGTTATTCATCATTATATCACCTCTGATCATGATCCATATTATGTCTTGTGAGTAGTTCGTTTAGTTCTTGAGGACATGGGAAAGTCTTGTCGCTAGTAGTGGAATTATGTTGAGTAATATTTAATGGTTTGATATTTAAGTTGTGGTGTTATTCTTCTAGTGGTGTCATGTGAACGTCGACTACATGACACTTCACCTTTATGTGCCTAGGGGAATGCATTGTGTAGTTGGTCGCTAATTGTGGGCTTGCCGGAGTGACAGAAACCTAAACCCCCGTTAGTAAACCGGTGCACGAGGGAGTGTAGGATCTCAGAGTTTAAGCATGTGGTTTGATTTATCTTAATTACTTTCTTGTAATTGCGGATGCTTACAAGGGGTATAATCACAAGTATGTATTAGTCCAAGTAAGGGCGGTGCATTAGCATAGGTTCACCCACACAACACTTATCAAAACAATAAAGATTAATCAACTTTATGAAGCGAAAGCACTTGACGCAATTCCCGTGTGTCCTCAAGAACATTTGGTCATCATAAGTAAACCAATCGGCTTGTCCTTTGCTCTAAAAAGGATTGGGCCACTCGCTGCAACTATTATTGCTCCCTTTTATTTACTTGTATTTTATTTATTTGCTATATCAAAAACGCCTAAAAACTTGTCTCCTAGTGTTTACAGTGAAACCTTGACTGAAACTACTTGTCAACACCTTCTGCTCCTCGTTGGGTTCGACACTCTTATTTATCGAAAGTACTACGATACACCCCCTATACTTGTGGGTCATCAGTCGCTCGCGAGCAGCGCCTCACGGTGGTCGATGTGCCTTCTTGGTGGCTCTCCATGGTGGAGAGGGCTGGGATGGTGCAGATCTGGCACTGGCTTGTTAAATAAGCTCGTTTTCTGCATCCTCTTGATCTATAGAGTTCTTGTGCTGCTGCTTCTTCTGGCCGGCCGCGGTGGTGAGGGAAGAAGTTGTTCAGTGTAGGCTCATGTGGATCTGGAGCCTGCCGTGGAGGTTTTGTCGATCTAGCGCAGTGGCGCGGCTCTGGTCGACTGTGGTTGCAACCCTCTGGTTTGCTTCCAAGGTGGAAGAAGACGGAGTGGGCTTCTGAAGCGGCCTCCTTCAATAAGCGCTGCCTCCTTCCTCTCGGGAGTGCTCCTGCCTTGCTCCAGTGGAGGAGCTCCACTTCGACGCTGATTCTCATGGCCGGCCACGGTGGCGAGGGGGAGGAGAAGAGTGGAGTGGTGCTGTGTGAAGCTGGCGTCGGGCGGGGCGCTCGGTTCCTGCTGCTTCTTCGAGCGACATACGCGGCAGCCATGATTGCAGCCGTGATCCTTGGCTGGCATGGCGGCCCTTTCTCTGCCTCCACGACGGAGGCTCTTCCAACCCTGCGCCGGAGCTCGGCATCTCGTTGTCGCCAAGTGGTTCGTCCCAGAGGCTTCGAGTTGTCCGGTTGCAGTGGTTCTTCGCCGGAGGAGAGACATCGGGCGTTCCTCTCTCTGATCGCGGTGCTCTACGCACCTGCTGGTCGCCGGCGATCGGTGGCGGAGGTGCCCTAGTACTTGATTGCTTTTTATCTTTTAATTCTACGGTCTTTTCTGTAAAAGCACCGGCCTCATCTTCGAATTCTAGATTTCCCTGGGCAATAGATGTAAAGGGCCGAAGTGCAAAGTTTTACCCGCCACGTGTTTTAATACAATGCAGCAACGGGACAATCAAGCGGGAAAAAAAAACCAAACCCCCCCCCCCCCCCCCCCACACATCAGCCTCTTGTGCTAGCTCACGTGAGCCTCTCTGCCCAGGCGATCTACCTAGCTAGCGCTGGTTGGCGTGTTGCATGGTCAATCAAGCGAGCGGCGGCAAAAGTCCAGCGGCGACCGTCGTGGTGATTGAACGCCGTCGCGTTATCGTGGGCGAGCTCGAGCTGTCTCTGTGTGCGCAGCACAGCACACCCATCGAGATCCAGTTGCGCATTAAAAAAAAGCGTCCAATCCCCTCTCTCCCCCACCCTCCCACCCGGTGGGCGTCTGGCCTGCAGCCTGCTCTGCGAGTCGTCGATCGATCCAGCCAATGGGGGACGCCCACCGTGCGACCGGCGGTCACCGGTGGCTCCGGCCAACAGCGACCGATAAGGCTCGCTCCCCGACACGCACCCACCACGGCCACGTGACGGTTGCATCTCGCTCGCTCGCTCTCTCGGATAAGGCCGTGTGGCTGGCCACGACACCAACCTTCCGTATGTATAAATATTCACATTACCCCCTCGGGATCCCGAATTATTCGCACCCTCCACGCTGCTTCCCATCACTTTTTCAAGGATCCCAAGCGGTGTGCCCGTGCGTGCGTGCCATGCCCCTCCTCCCCGCAGACAAGACACGAGGGTTTACGGGCCGCCGAGACCATGGTTGATCTGGTCGTCCTGGATTGATTGATTGATGCGAGGCTTCATTGGGTTTTCTCCGGCCGGTGGGAAGAAGAAACTGAGATCGGGACGAGGATGAGCTTCAGCGTCGCGGGCATGGAGGAGGAGCGGGGCGCGGCGGCGGCGGCGGAGCAGATCCGGCGCCTTCCCGCGGAGGTGAACTGGGAGATGCTCGACAAGTCCCGCTTCTTCGTCCTCGGCGCGGCCCTCTTCTCGGGCGTCTCCGCCGCGCTCTACCCGGCCGTCGTCGTCAAGACGCACCTGCAGGTGGCCCCGCCCCCGCAGGCCGCCGCCGCGACCGCCCGCGCCATCCTGTCCCGCGACGGGGTCCGGGGCTTCTACCGCGGCTTCGGCGCGTCCCTCGCCGGCACGGTCCCGGCCCGCGCGCTCTACATGGCGGCGCTCGAGGCCACCAAGAGCTCCGTCGGGTCCGCCGCCGTCCGGTTCGGCGTCTCGGAGCCCGCCGCGTCCGCCGTCGCCTCCGCGGCCGGGGGAGTCTCCGCCGCCGTGGCGGCCCAGGTCGTGTGGACCCCCGTGGACGTCATCAGCCAGCGGCTCATGGTCCAGACCTCCTCCACCTGCCGCTACGCCGGCGGCGCCGACGCCTTCCGGAAGATCCTCGCCGCCGACGGCGTCCGAGGCCTCTACCGCGGCTTCGGCCTCTCTATCATCACCTACGCGCCGTCCAACGCCGTCTGGTGGGCCTCCTACGCCATGGCGCAGCGCTTCGCGTGGCGCGTCGTCGGCGCCGACCGCTCCGAGAGCTACCCGGCCCTCATGGCCGTGCAGGCCTCTAGCGCCGCCGTCGCCGGGGGCGCGGCAGCGCTGGTCACCATGCCGCTCGACACCGTCAAGACGCGGCTCCAGGTCATGGAGACCGACGGGGTGGCGGCGCGGCCGACGCTCGGGAGCACCATGCGCGGGCTGCTCAAGGAAGGCGGCTGGGCCGCGTGCTACCGCGGGCTCGGGCCCAGGTGGGGCTCCATGTCGCTCTCCGCGGCCACTATGGTCACCACCTACGAGGTCCTCAAGCGCCTATCCGCCAAGGAGGGCTCCTTGCGCTAGATTCCTCCTTACCCGTAGCTGCGTGCGTCGTTCATCAGCTCGTACTGATCTACTGCCAACTAGGCTCGAAGGGAGATAGATCGATCCGTGAAGGAAGGTGCTGGCCCGTTAATTAATTAGCTAGGATTCTTGTACATATGCTCAAGATCTTTCGTTTCAGTTTGGTAATCTGGTGCTATAGAGGGAACGAGCACTAGAAGGGGCCGGGTTTTAGGATGCCAAATTTTGCTGGTTTTGCCATGGTGGTGGCAATGCTGCTGCCGCGGGCTTCCGATGATGATGAAAAAATTACTCAGCTTAAATGAAACTTGATATGAACTATCTTCGTGTTGTTCATCTGTACATATGCTACCTGCTTTGTTATGTCAATGAAAACCTTGTGTGCCTAATTAGTAACTGCCCAATCTCTGTTCACGTGCACTGTGTTAGCTGCATCACAATCATGGCTTTGCTTCTTGGGATGAGGTGACTTGTTGTGCATCGATCTGTGGCCGCTTCTTTTTTCATCAGTGTCTTCATTAGTTCTCGCTTGCGAAGTACTCTAGGGTTTAGGACAGTGAGAGATGCACTCTTGCTACTTCATGAGCTTCCTGTTCCCATCGAATGATACCTATCTCAACTGAAGGTCCAACGATCCTATGCCGTGATGAGCATGTGCTGCACAAGACACTAGACGACTCGGAAACAGTTCAAGTTGTTTACCCAAGAAGCAGACAGTGCCGTTAATGTTTTATACTCCTACAAGTTGAACTTTTACACAGTAGCGAGCTTATAGTAGAAAAATATACCACTAGTAACAGCAATGCAAGTGGAAAAGGAGGAGCAGAGTGCGGACTTTGAAGAGCTGTAAATATCAGATGGTAGGTGGTGATGTGGGCGAGACGTGCAATTTTGGATATGATAAGCAGGCCAACACATATCAAGTCTGCTCCCCTGTTCTCACACACAGAATTCTTCTCGCAGTCAGCTCGAAGAATTCTCAAGAACCAAGCCACAGGCCACAGCAGTAGTACTACTACGAGCGGGAGGACAGCGACAGCGTATAGAGATACATAATTTCTGAACAAAAACGGCGCCAGATAATAATTTCGCGTGTCGAGATATTCCCTTCGTTCCAAATTACTACTCCCTCCGTTTTTAATATAAGATGTTTTAGGTGGTACACATGTTGTGTATGTGCACACTAAAATGAGTGAACATGCACACAAAAATGTGTCTACATACATTTGTGTGCTTGTGCATGTGGACAAAAGCTAAAACATCTTATATTAAAAAACGGAGGGAGTACTTGACTTAGGTTTGTCCAAATACGGACACTAAACAAGTATAGATACATCCGTATTTGGACACGTATTTGGACAAACCCAAGTCAAGTACGGTTTGTCCAAATACGTGTCCAAATACGGATGTATCTATACTTGTTTAGTGTCCGTATTTGGACAAACCTAAGTCAAGTATTCCCTCCGTTCCAAATTAATTGACTTTCATTTGTCCACACATGAATGTATCTAGACATGTTACACGTATAGATACATCCACATGTGGACAAATGAAAGTCAATTAATTTGGAACGGAGTGAGTAATTTGGAACGGAGGGAGTAGCAATTCGCGTGTCGTGTCCTGGAGAGAGAGAAATAGCAACGCGCATGAAGACGACGGGCAGGTCGCTTTATCGCCGTGGGGCGTGGGCCGCGCGGCCATGCCGTGGTGGTGTGGCTCTGCCGGCTGGTGTCCACGTCCAAAAAACGTCCCGGATCGGCTTTGTTTGGTGGTGCGGCGGGCCCCACCGTACCGCTTGTCCGCTCCTGACCGCATCTCGTACGTTCCAGTACAGTGAACAAATGAAATGGATGGCTTTGATGGATTCTGATTCGTCCTCGGTTGATTGAGGCTGCGATGCCTTTCCGCTCCACTGTTGTTTCGCGTGCACCCAATCAGGAGCCTGCACGTACATGCTTTTGGCGTTTTCTGCCCGGCCGGCGGTAATGTCCCAACACCGTTTACTGCTAATATTCATGGAGCTTGGGCTGGTGGGTGATGACCAACCAACCAGGTGGCCCAAATGGGTTCGTTTTCCCCCCAGTTTAATTTGCTAGCTACTCCTAATAAGTAATTACTGCCATGGCTAGCGACGAGAATGCAGCTACTACAATGGATGCAGGTTTTCAGACACGGACAATTGATTATTGGCTCCTACAGTAAAACAGCAGTGGCATCACCATCACGCAGCTGACGGTCGACATGAATCGTTCCAAAGCGGTGTCTATAGAAGGCCAGACTGAGGCCAAAGAGCGAGTCAACACAACATTTCTTGCAGGTTTGCTCGTGACGTTGATCCCGGTGGATGATCGACTGATCGTCGCCGTTCCTCACCGCCTGGCTCCCTCCCAGCGTCTTGGAGTTGGAGCTAGCCAAGGACAGCAACATCGCAAGACGATCGAGCAGCAGCGAACTCCCCTCCAACGTATCACTGTCACGGAATTACGCGCACTAATCTCTAACATGGAGTATCATAACACACCCTTAATAAATTCCACCGTGCGCTTTTTCTTCCTTTCATTCCACCGGTGTTGATGCCTGGCCAATGTCTACCACGCACTAATTGCACGGCTTAATGGGCCGTGCCAATTTTTTCTCCGTAATAATGTTACTCTTTGCTCTTTTGTGTGCAAAGCTAGACAGTGATTTGTCTGATGTTGTGAAAGCGCCGAGAGTTTCCCCGCAGTGACCGCGATTTGGAATTTGTTTGTGGATTATGGATCCTAGTAGGCTGGAATGTGTATTCTACAATAATCCAAGTGGACTTAAAGAATGTGGCAGTAGTTCAGTTTTAGACTCCAACTCCGCAGGCGAAAAAAAGAGAGCAAACGGGTATAAAAGGCACAATGTACCGCGTGCCAAGTCGGCAAAATTTCAAGCAATGAATACAATCAACTTGCACTAGTGCTCTCTCACTCTCTCTAGAGAAATGCTCTATGCGCTTGAAAGAAGAAGTGAAACAAAAGGACACATGGAGAACCAACCTATGGTTGGATGGTTAGGAGGGTGGTTGTAAGAGCATCTCCACTCGCAGCCCTCAAAGGCCCCCCCAAAGACGTTTGGGGTGTCTAAACCGAAAAACAGATCCCACTCGCGCGCCCCACAGCCTCACTTTCGTCCGGACAACCCCATATATTGTCCGGCGCTACCGATGCAAACCCCAACCTTGGGGGCTCTATTGGTAGCGCCGGACGAAATATTTCGTCCGCCTTCTCCTCTCTCCTGTCACCACGTGTCTACTCTCTCTCCTCTATCCCGTCGCCATCTCCCTCCTCTCTCTCTGTTGTGCGCCGCCGCCATGGCTTCTCCCATCCCAGCCTCCCTGCTCCGACGACAGCTCGGCCGCAGGTCGTCTCCCGTTTGACTCCCACCGCCGCGGTGGCCTCCCGCTCTGACGGCAGCTCAGCCTTGGTAGCCTCCCGCTCCTGCATGGCGCGAGGCGGAGGCCGCTCCGGCATGCCGCGAGGCGTTCAGCTCCAGGACGCCGCCTTCCTCCTCTGCGAGCTCTGGCCGGGGGAGCCGGTGGGCACGTTCTGCTACATCGACCAGGAGTACCAGCGCACCGGCACCTTGTCGGCCAAGTCCGATGTGTGCGCCTTCGGTGTCGTGGTGCTGCAGTTGCGGACGGGAGAACGTCGCCTCTGGGGCTCGCCCATGCTGTCGAGACCGTGCTGGAAGAAGGCGGCGGCGCCTTCGCGGACATGCTGGACAATGCCGCCGGGGAGTGGCCACTGGAGGAGGCGCGGGAGCTGGCAGCGCTGGCGCTCCGGTGCACCGAGATGCGGTGCAGGGACCGACCTGGGCTGCACGAGCACGTCCTGCCGGCGCTGGACCAGATCAAGGACGTCGCTGCCAAGGCTGCTCTTTGATGGGGGGGATTATAACCCGGTAGGCCCATGAAGAGGGAAGTGTGACCCGCCAGGCAGAAGGCCCGGCCAGGACGCCTAACCATCAGCATGGGCCGGGTTACGTCGATAGGCCAGCAAGCTTGTCGGTGACCCGGCTAACAGAGGAAAGCTTCTAGAAGACCCGGAGGCGGTGCAGGACTTGGAGGACACGAAGGCTAGAAGACCTAGAGTCTGACTCCGAGTCTGGGTAGAACCCGGGCTTACCATGTATAGAACCAGGAGACCCGGCCGTCTATATAAGCGGGCTCCTAGGTCATAGTTAGACAAGTTTGTACTAGCGAGCGAACGAGAGAGAGATCAGAGTAATTACCGCTACCAAGCAAACCCTGTAACATAGATCGAGATCCGGCTCTATTGTCGTAGCCGGGTTATCGATATTGAGATCAATAATAGCATAGCAGGAAGTAGGTATTTATCTCCAATGGAGAGGCCGAACCTGGGTAAATCTCTTGTCCGCGCAGAGCTAAACAAACTCCCAGACACTAGTTTCGCCTTTCCCTACAACTCAAGTTACCCTATGGTAACATCTGCCATGACAACCCCACGACAGTTGGCGCCCACCGTGGGGCATGCGTCCAAAGGTGTCATCATCATGGGAGAAGCTATGCAAGGAATCAAGAATTTCATTTTCGGCGAGGTTACCATCAACTCACAAGGAGAATCCATCGTCGACGATTCTGGCTGGGGGCCGGAATCAGATCTGTTAGAATCAGGTGATGTTATTCCAATTGGCAAGATTAATGTTTTTGTTGGTATGATACATGCAACTAGATCTACTAGTGATGAAGAGTATGAATCTGTGTCAGGAGCCGCCACCCTCGTTCAATCTGATGGGGAGGAATCAGTAGGCACGACAGAAGTTGGGCTGCCATTGGTCATGCACGAGGAACGGTCGGGAGAGCCGGCATGGATCCCGGGTGACGCGATGGAGCATGAAGAGGACACAGAATCAATCTTGCCCCTGTTTGAAGGTCGGTACGGGTACGAGGCAGAAGAAGAGGACGAGGAGGAGCAAGAGTACAGCGCAAGCCCAGTTAGGAGGATGGCAGTTTACACCGCACCTTTGACTAACGTGGGCACGTCACCATCAACTGCTATTCCACCAGCCTCAAACCCGGATCAACACCAGCAACAGTTACCACAAATACTGGAGCTGGCGGGTCAGAGGATGGATGGAGACCCGGCTTCGGTGACGGATGAAAGTGAAAACACGGCTTGTTTCAGAAATAGCTTCGGTTTCCTCAATAACCGGGCTCAGGGCGAAGAAAGAGATAATACGGCTAGTGCTCCTGCCTTGTTCAACAATGGCCTGGCCCTAGACCCAACAGCGCTTACAAGATTGGTTACTCCAGAAAATGCAGCAGTAAGAGCTATAGAATTAGATACAGCACGCCGGGCTTTGGAACAAATGCGTAGAGATACAATGGCAGAAAAGCAACAGATGGCAGCCAGACAAAAGCTAATTGAGGAGCAAGAAAATCGCCTCAATGACATGACGCGGGTTCACCAGAGAAGACACCAGAGCCGGTTGGCTCCGGGAGAATATACCATAAACCCAGCAGTACTATTCAGAATCCCAGTGGATCAACCCATTGGTGTGACTCAAGCAGGTCCAATTATCAGGACAAGTGCAGAACCAAATAGAGGGACTGAAGGAGCCGGTGTCGCGATCGTCGTATCACCGAGTTTACTCGCCGGGGGAGCCGGGGGAAACCCGGGTCTGCCAGCGTGAACACCAAGGTTCCACACGCCGGCGGGTCATTATTCCAATCCAGCGGATAACGTGTACGCCCAACTTTAGCACTCGACCGTATTCCCCTTGGAGACTCGCCAGCAGAGATTGAAGCCCGGCGTGCCATTGACACGTTACGTACCGCAGTAGTTCAGCAAGTCCGGTATTCAAAGGAGAAAAGTGCACTTCATTCCACAACTTATCGTAGTAAGCATACCAAGAGCCGCCATGGCGAGACCCCGCCGTTGGCCGGGCCTGCTGTGGCGCAACAGCAGAATCCACCTCGACAGAATCAGAACAACCAGCAATACCAGCCCGCACCTGCAGTTTCGGTGGCTCAGCAGATAGTCAATGGATCGCGAGCGAGAAGAGCGGCCAGCGCGAACCCGGCGGTACCTGTCGCAGCAGTGCCACAAGGAGGACTCGGCGCCGCGGCAGCAGCGTCCATAAGCTCACCAGGTAACAATAATTTCTTAGCAAGTTCTTCTAACTTAGCCGGGCCAAAGTGTCTTTCAGATGCCATTAGAGTGGAGCCTTTCCCTGAGAAGTTCAAGGAGCCCAACAAGATATCCAATTACGAGCCTAGCATGGACCCGGCAAGCTGGTTGAGCAGTTATGAGATGGCAATGTGTATACGCAACGCCACGGAGAATATTTGTGCAAAATATATGTACTTGATGATGAGCGATGGTGCAGCAAAATTATGGTTCAAGAACTTACCAGAGAAATCCATCAAGTCATGGGACGAGCTAAAGACAGGTTTCACCAAGCACTTTCAAGGTACATGCAAGCGTTTGTTTTCTATTCAAGACCTTGATCGCTGTGTACAGAGGAAGGGCGAGTCAGCACGGCATTGGATGAGACGGGTCACGGAGATCCTTCATTCCTCGTCTGGTATTGAGCCTAAGGACGCGATTTTAGCGATGGAAAAAACGTGCAAGTTTACTCCCCTGGTCCAGAAGCTGGGCCGTATGAAGGAGGACCACCGGGTCAAGCCAGTTACCATGGCTGAGTTGATGGATGCTTGCAACAGGCACGCAACCACGGACAAGACCCAGGATGATAATGAGGAAGAGAAAGGGAAAGGTCCTGTGAATAATGGAGGAAAGAACAACAATGGCACCGGAAACAACAACAATAATCAGAATCAACACAAGCGGTGCACAATGAGGGAAGTTCAGAGTTGGTGGCAAATACAAATGCCGGGTTTCAGAGGCAAAGGATGGAAGGAAATTTTCATGACAATAGAGGGTATCAAGGAAATAATGGGAATTATAATGGTGGAAACAGTTATCAAATGTCACGCCCAACCAGCACTGAAGAGGCTTTCAGGATGCCGTGTCCTCGCCATAGCAGGAACGGTAAACCGCCAATCACTCGTTGGCCCAATGTGTAGATTTAAACTGGTGGAAAAACAATGAGGTACAGAGAGCACTGCAAGGAGCAGGCAGAGGTGGAGGACCCGGCCCGGGTGGTAACCCGGCTACAGGACCTTTAACTGGAGCAAATGCAGTACCCACCAACAATTCAGGAGCCGGTCAGAACACAGGCAACCAAGGCGGGTTTTCACAGCAACCAAAGCAACTTGGCCAATATCACATATACACCAGTGGCACAACCAAGAGAGAGCGAAAAGTAGTCAAAAGGGCGGCTAATGCAGTTGCCGCAGGAGTCCCAAGGTATTTAAAGTGGTCAGAGCATACGATCACGTGGAGTAGAGCGGATCACCCGGATGTTGTGGAGCACCCGGGTCTGCTAGCTTTGGTCGTGGCTCCTCAAGTGGGTGGCTTTGAGTTGAAGAAAGTTCTGATGGATGGTGGAAGTAGTATCAAGATCTTGTATTGGGAGATGTTTTTGCGCATGGGTCTCAAAGTGTCACAATTGCAGAAGACGTCAACAGTTTTTGATGGCATAGTTCCAGGGAAGTCAGCGATACCAGAGGGAAAAATTTCGTTAGAGGTTACCTTTAGCGAGTCTATTGACAACTTTAGATCGGAGTGGCTCGTTTTCGAAGTGATGAAATTTCAGAGTCCTTATCATGCACTGTTTGGAAGGCCGGCTTACGCCAAGTTCATGGCGAGGCCGTGTTATGTGTACTTACAGTTGAAAATACAGGGTCCTAAGGGGATCATCACAGTTCATGGCAACAAAGAGATAGCAGCACAGTGTGATGAAGGAGATGCGGCCTTGGCAGAGCATGCTTGTGCGAAAGAGGAGTTGAAAGCTTATAGGTCTAATCTTGACCCGGAGGATAACACAACACTCAAGAAACCAACAATAGAAGATGACAGGGCAAAGTTCAAGGCCGCCCAAGATACAAAGATGGTGGATTTCGTGCCTGGGGATTCCTCCAAGCAGTTCGCCATAGGGTCCAATCTTACTGACAAATAGGAAAGCGCGCTCATCGAGTTCATCCGTGAGAATCGGGATGTTTTTGCATGGACACCTAGTGACAAGCCTGGCATTCCGACTGAACTCGCTGAGCACCGCTTACATGTTGATCCCAAGGCACGGCCGGTAAAACAAGGTTTGAGGAAGATGAATGCAGAGAGAAGAAAGGCTATAGGAGAAGAGATAGCCCGGCTCCTAGCAGCTGGCTTTATCATGGAAGTTTTTCACCCAGAGTGGTTGGCTAACCCGGTTCTAGTTCTGAAGAAAAATAATGAGTGGAGGATGTGCATTGATTTTACAAGTCTGAATAAGCATTGTCCAAGGACCCGTTTGCACTGCCGCGCATTGATCAAATCATTGACGCAGTTGCGGGCAGCGAGCTCTTGTGTTTTTTGGATGCATACTCAGGATATCATCAGATCAAGCTTAATAAGCAAGATTGGGAAAAGACAACGTTCATAACCCCGTTTGGTGCTTTTTGTTACAAGACCATGACGTTTGGATTGAAAAACGCAGGTGCCACGTACCAAAGGTGTATTCAGAAGTGTTTTCATGATCAGATTGGGCGCAATGTGCATGCTTATGTGGATGATGTAGTGATCAAGACAGAGAAAGCCGGGTCATTCATTAATGACCTAAGAGAGACGTTTGTTAACTTGCGAAAGTACAAGATGAAGCTCAATCCTACAAAGTGTGTATTTGGTGTTCCAGCTGGGAAGCTTCTTGGTTTCATCGTATCAGAGAGAGGAATTGAGGCAAACCCGGAAAAGATCAAGGCTATTCAAAGTTTGAAGAAACCTGAGGAATTGGCAGATGTTCAGAAGTTAACGGGGTGTGTAGCTGCGCTAAGCGGTTTATATCCCGGCTCGGAGAGAAGGCCATCCCTTTGTACAAATTACTGAAGAAAACGGACAACTTCGTGTGGAATCAAGAGGCAGATGAGGCATTTGAAGCCCTCAAGAAGCAGCTGTCAGAAGCGCCAATACTTGCGGCGCTGGGTCCCAAAGAGCCCATGCTATTATACGTCGCCGCTGGGCCTCAGGCTGTTAGCGCTGTGGTGGTGGTGGTCGAGCGTAAGGAGCTAGGCAAAGAAAACCCGGTCTAGAGGCCGGTCTATTACGTCAGTGAGGTATTATCAGAGGCAAAGCAGCGCTATCCTCATTGGCAGAAATTAGTTGTCGTGGTGGTGTCACGGCAGATGCCATGGGGATGGCTTAAGTGGGGGCTCGCTTGGGCGTTGGGGGAACCGGGGAGGGTTTGCGCGCTCACGAAGCACGCATGAAGAATCAACAAGAAGTCGCAAGAACCAGCAAGAACAAAGCAAACCAAGAACAGCAAAGAACACCACGATGTACCCTGCTTCGGGGCCCTCTTGTGGAGGTAACACCCCTACTGCAGCTCTAGCCTACTCTCTTATATCTCAAGTGTTTACAAGTACAGAGCGCTCCTTGAGCTGTATGATGAACAATGGAGTGAGCTCCAGGTAGAAGATGAAGCTTGGGGGGAAATGATGCTCACAATGGTCGATCCTCTCTCCTCTGTTGCTCGTCCCTCGCACTGGAGGATGTGGTAGCTCATTTATACACAAACCGAATTACTATTCTGCCCCTGGCTCCATGAGACAATGGCATTGCCAAGAGGAAAAGGACAAGCCTCTGCCTCCTGTCAATCCAACGGCTGGACTGTCAGGCCCTAGCAGGCCTATCTTGCTACTTTGGGCAATGGCAGGTGTAGCCCACCGGGTCTCGGTCATATCCTTTTTCCCGAATTGGCCGAGTCAGCTCCTAGGTTGCTGCGCTCCCAGGAATCCCGTGACCTGACCTGGCCGTCAAGTCCCTAACAGGCCTATCTTGCCACTTAGGGCAATGGCAGGCGTAGCCCCCGGGCCTCGGTCATATCCTCTTTCCCGAATTGGCCAAGTCAGCGCCTAGGGCCTTGCGACCCGGAAAACCTGCGACTTGACCCGGCTGTCTTCTCAGCCTCTGGCAGGAGACCTGCAGGATCCGTGAACCTTTCTGACATTACTTGGCCCTTGTGCAATATCCGGATTACCTTATCCGAGTCCTTCCTGGCCAACCCGGCTACCTTATCCGGGTCCTTCCTGGCCAACCCGGCTACTTTATCCGGATCCTTCCTGACCAACCCGGCTAACTTAGCCGACACTTCTTAATCTGATCCGGTTTGTCTTTACCGGATCCTCTCTGGCGTCTTATCGCACTAGCTTGATCATGCGCCAACCGACTCTCACGAGAGATCCGGCCCAAGTGACCCGGCTATATGTTGATCCGGCTAGCTCTTTGCAACACTTAACACCACATCTTTGCCCTACCCGGGGGCAGCCCCCCGACAGTAGTCCCCGAAGCTGGTGCGGTTCTACAGCCTCGGCTGAAGAGCCGTAGCAGGTTAAAAATTAACATCACTAACCGAATCATACATCATACAATCTTGTCTCAGGATTTCCCGGGATACTTGGCAGTGAATCTCTGCGTAAAGCCCCATAATCCGGTCTCTGATCTGACATGTCACTGACAGCACGTTATCCGGATTTTCCGGGTACTCGAGTGCATTTGACCAAACGACCGCGTCTCCTCGGTTTCCTCGTTGACCAGCACATAGGATCCTCCCCACCGCTTAGAATTCTATTGCCTCGTGTGTGCTGGGAATACACGGCCATACTGAAGGCCACAGAATTCCAGGGTGCGGTTAATGCACGATACTCCGAAAACCGCGCAGCAGTGGGGGCAGTTACCGCTGGAGGCTATAAATGTGGGCGAAGGAACCTCCCCTTCTTCTTCGCCTCATTCCCTTACTCATCCGCTCCGCCGTCGCCGCCGCAATCTCGACCTCCAAACTCGCCGCGCCGGGGACGCACAGCGCACCAGAGCAAGACCGCCGGAGCCGCGCCTCGCGCCCATCTCCGCCATTTCTCCGTCGAACTCCTCCTTCGAGGAACCAGCACTGTAAGTTCTTCCTCCTCTCGCCATAGCCACCGTGACAAGTTCATACTCTTGAAATACACATGCCTGTTCTTGCTAGATTGATGCATATCTAAGCCATGTTCATGCCATAGCATACTCCGTATACTTTCTCTCCAAGTTTTACATCAGACTAGCCTAGAAAGACTTGTCACCGTAGGAGCAGTTCAACCATGTTTTTACCCGTAATTTTCTTTCTTTTTTACCACCGCTGTAGATCTTCCAAACCCTAGAAACCCGCGGAAAGATGTTTGCGATTTCCAACCGCATCACCTTCCCCACTGGACCCGGTTAACCCTACCCGGGATAAGATTAGCCGAGTTACCTTAGATCTGATTCGGTTTCAATGTTATCCGACTCTTCTTTGGTGTCATGGATTCCGAATCTCCTAATCCGGTTATCTGCCTTTTTACTGCAGAACTGAGTCGGTTATGGCCAAACTTCCTCCCGGCAGATGGGAGGGATCTGATGTTACCCGGAATGATTTGGAATGGCTACGAGCCACCCGGCGTATAACGCCGCAAGTTATATGCCGCAGACCCGGAAAAGAACTCGCACCGGCCCCCGAACCCGGTGAGCGCGTGGTATTCATAGCGCATTTCGAGCGCGGGTTCGGATTGCCTGCTAGTGACTTCTTCCGGGCCTTTCTGGACTTTTTCGGACTACAACTTCACCACCTCCCGGCGAACGCCTTCGTCTCTTTATCAGCTTTCACTTCCTTCTGCGAAGGCTATCTCGGCCTCTGGCCGAGTGTGGATATATGGGCCAAATACTTCCACCTCCGCAAGCATACCATTCCAGGTACCAAGCCGAAACAACTGACTGCTTGCGGCTCGGTTAGCATCACGCCAAGGCAGGGATCCATCTTTCCCCGTGTCACTGGCCTAGACACGGTCAAGAAGTGGCAAAGGACCTTCCTTTATGTGAAGAGTGCTGAGGGCCATGATGCCCTCAATCTGCCCGAGTTCAGGATGGAGCCGCCCACAGCCGAACTGAACTTCGGTTACAATCCGGCTGAAACAATTGCTGAACTTCAGACAGTGCATACCACTCTGGAGGATTTTTTGAAGAATGGTATGATCTCTGACGACCTCCTCCGGACCTTCATCTCTCGCCGGGTCAGCCCTCTTCAAAGGCGTGATCACAAGATATGTCACATGCGTGGCGCACTAGATCCTACCCGGATCAGCAAGCACGAGCTTGACAAAGCTTCCGTCTTCAGACGGGTAAACGCCATTGCTGCCAATGAGATGTCGGATAAATGGCGGTGGGGTGTAAAGCCATTCTACCGGGAAAAACTTCCTCCACAGGTTAGCTCACCACTCTCCGAATCCAATCTTACTTCATCTGAATAACCCCGGCCTGATCCGGATTCGCATTATCTTTTTTGCAGCTGTTTGATCGTCAACTTACTGAAGACGGAGATCTCTCCACCAAGGCATGGACACCGGATCTTAGCCCGCCGCGCGAGGGCGAAGAGGATCCGGATACGGATGACTATTTGCCAATTCCCCGTGCCAAGCCAGTCCGCAAGGGTAAGCAATCAAACATTCACCATATTTCCGACGAGGAAGATGAAGATTGCTGCCTCTTAGAACCCATCGACGCTATTCCGATTTCATGGAAACCACCTCCTTGTGTTCCAGCCAAACAAGATACTGAAGAGACCTCTCGGAAACGCGCTGAGGCGCCCGAAACAGATGCCCCACAGACAAAAAGAAGAAAGAAGTCCGGCGACAAGCCGAATCGCGTCAAGCCGATGCCTACCACCAAGGGGTAATACTGACTTTATTTGCTTTCTTCCTCTGTTAACCGAGTCATATATATCCGAGTTAACTGTCTGCTTTGCTTTATGCAGTGATGTCCTCATCACCGCGCAGACTCATTCATCCATCTCTTCTCCCATTCCTCCACTGGATACGGCCATGGAAACCCAGTCTCCTGACCGAACTGCCACCTCACCAACGCGTGTCACAACTGCCAATATTCCTCAGCCGACTCCCATTTCAGAGCCGGTTATTGACTTGGAGAGTGAGGAAACCTCGGCTCCAATCCGAGATTCAAGTTGGCCACGCCCTCTCAAGGAGCTGGAGAAGGAAAAGGCCAAGACATCGGCTACACCCTGCCTAAGCCGGATCCTCGCCCTACTCCCGCAGCGCAAACCCTGCTGAATCAAGAGCAGCAGAAGAAGAAAAAGCAGAAGCAGCAACAGCAACAGCAAGTTTCCGAGAAGCAGCACAAGGAGCCACATCCGAAGCAGACTCCGGGTGGTCACCGCAACCCAAGCCGACTCAAGGTGCCTCTGGCACAACTCCAACCACCTCGGATAAGCAGGTGGTTGCTAGCAAGAAGGTTTCTGCCGCCCCATCAGCGATTCGATTCGGCCAGTCCGTCGAATCCCGCCCTCCGAGCAGCGATAAGCTCGAGTCCGCCAAGCAATTCATTGAAGCTTGGAATGATGCTGACCTCGCCAAGATTTTTCTCCTTCAGCGCCACATCCGGCTGGGCCTAGTCGGATGTTTCAATCATTACACTCTGTACAGACCTCGGTTACTGAAGCTAACCGGGTGTTTGAGGTAAACTTTTCCGAATCTTGCTTTTATTTTAACATGATCAAATAGTACTATACCCAGTCCCCGAGATTCGGGTCGAACGACTGATACTCCTCCGAGTAAGAAAGTCATTCGGCTTGAATCTCTAAAAAACTTAACATGAATGTTGCCTTAACCGAGGACACCGTGGGACTTCCAGTCCCCGAGTCTCTTTTCCAACTGATTCGGTTAATCTCGGGCCAGTCCCCGAGATTCTTTTGACGCCATTTGCCTGTTTTCTTTCAGGAAACCATGACCGCTCGCGGCAAGCTCTTTAAGCAGCTCGCCCATCAGCACCAGAAGCTCCAAACTTCCTTCGATGGGCTCTGTCTTGAAATGGACAAGAAAGAAGAAGAGCACAAGCGCGCTTTATCCGAGGAAAAATCAGAGGTAACTCGGCTCCAGCGAGAGCTTGACCGAGTTGAAAAAGTGAAGAACAAGGTTAAAGGAGAGCGGGATACGCTGAAGCGTGAAAAAGACATAATCCAGAAGGATCGGGATACTTTCAAAGCCGGACTTGAGAAGCGGGCCAGACTGGACCAGCAAATTCAAACGACCATTGCCGAATCTGAAGCCGAAGTCAAAGCGGCTAAAGAAGAACTGAGTGCTCACAAAGCGGCCAGTGCGAAATGGCTTGCTGCACTTGCTAGCCTTAACGATGACATGGATCGTAAGTTCACCGAATCCCCTTTTTCTTTCTGCTCTTAACCGATACATATGCTTGTGTTCCTTCTCGCTGAACTCAGTATTAGCTTATTTGTTTGTAGGAGAGTTTACCAGCATCCGGCTTCAAGCCGCCAGGCTGTGAGAACGCCCGAGCTGAGAGAGCTAAATTAACCGAGGCCCCTATCAGAGACATGGGACATCGAAGATCATATTACAGCTCTTAAGGCCGGATTGCTCCTCTGAAGGATTCCCATATCGGTCTGCTTAATGCCAGTCTCAAGGCTCACCGAATCTTGTTTCCTGAAGCGCGGCAAGTTGTGCCTGCGGAGGAGCTGATCAGAGACCTGGACCAAGCGATGACTCGGTTACAGCAGTGGAGGTCTTCATCCGCCCGCGCTGGTGCTGACGCAGCTTTACTATTCATCATGTCCTGGTATGAGCTAATTGACCTTGCCAAAGTGCGCTCATTTCGCGAAGGTTCTCCATGGGCTACAGACCCTACCCGGATCAAGATCCGTGAAGAAGCCGCCAACTTCATGGCCGAATTTGCACGCACCAAGCATCTTGATCTGGACGCTCCGGTCTATTCCGATGGGGAAGAGACTGAAGAAGAGGAATCGGACGATGCCTCCGCAGAAGAATATGCCGACTCTGAGGGCGAGTCTGATGAAGAAGAATCCAGCAAGGTACCAGCCTCCGACTCGGCCAAGCTCACCGAACAAACTCCAACCGAGTCTCCTGTGATTCCAGCCACTAACTTGACTGTGATTACTAAACAGGCTTCACCTGATCCGGATATTTCCGAATCCGCCCATCCTTCAAGCTCTCCAGTCAAGATTACTTCCGAAGTGCCACCATCTTCTGAGTCTGCTCCAGCAACAGAACCTCCCGTAACCGCGTCCACTTCAACCGAAGCACCCGTAGCTGAAGCCCGTGCCCCCGAAGCTCCGCTAACCGAGGCTCCTACCACAGAAGTTCCCGCAACCGAAACTCCTATGACCGAGTCTGCCGCGACCGAGTCCGCTGCACCCTGAAGTACTTAACAAAAACATTAAATCCCCGGTATGCCGGGAGCAGATGTAATAGACTATTTTAAGTTCTTTCGAGACTATGCTTATCATGCTTAACGCGATCCGGACAAGGTTTATGTTGGATCATCTTAAACCGAGTCCCCGAGTCTGTTTTCTTGTTTACTACTTTTGCCAAATCTTTGCTCTTGTCTACCTCTTTGGGTGTTTTGACAGTCGAGTCACAAGATAGGAATCATAGCATACAATACTTGAAACATGCGAGTTGTGGTTTAGAATCATTCAACATAAACGAAAAAATAAATAACAGGGGTTAGTAAACGACGTGCCGAATCGGTTTTGGACCGAGTCCCCGAGTCCATTTTCATGTTTCCCATATTCCTCATCTCTGCTCTTGACTACCATTTTGGTGTTTGTCAGTCGAGTCACGAGATCAACAACACAACATACATTACTTGAATTTTGGGACGGGGTTCAAAGCAATTCGGCACACGAACAGTATGGACAAAAAACAGTAAAAAACACATGCATATTACGAAACAGTCCCCGAGTCCAGACTCGGATTGCTGCAATTTCATTTATGATAAACGAAATACATACATTGCGCCCTTCAAGAGTAAAAGGGTCGAAGCAGAGCTACATTCCAGGTCGCTTGGTTTCTTGTCCGGGTCTGTCCAGGCCATCCTCCCTTGGTTCCTGTACATCTATAAGATAGTACGAGTCATTGTGCATAGCCCTGCTCACAATGAATGGTCCCTCCCATGGAGGTGACAATTTGTGTCGGCCTTTGCTGCGCTGCACCAGCCTCAGCACTAGATCACCCTCATGAAACACTCGAGGACTGATTTTTCGGCTATGATAACGCCTGAGATTTTGCTGGTATATTGCTGTCCGAGACAGGGCCAACTCTCTTGCTTCCTCTAGCAGATCCACTGCATCTTCCCGGGCCTCTTTTGCCTCGGTTTCAGTGTACATTGCCACCCTTGGTGCATCATATTCTATGTCAGTGGGTAGGACAGCTTCTGCCCCATAAACCAGAAAGAATGGCGTGTAGCCTGTTGACCGATTCGGTGTAGTCCTTAGACCCCAAGAACTGATGGAATTTCATCTATCCAGCACCCCGGAGTTTTCAACAATGGTTCAATGAGACGAGCCTTGATGCCGGCTAACACTAGAGCATTTGATCTTTCCACTTGTCCATTGGACTCTGGATGCGCCACTGAGGCTATGTCTAACCGGATCCCCTTATCCATGCAGAATCGGGCAAACTCTCCGACAGCAAAGTTCGTGCCGTTATCCGAGATGATGCTATGAGGGTATCCGTATCTCAAAATGATTTCTTTCAAGAAGGTTACAGCCGAACGGCCATCCACTTTCCGGATTGGTTTCACCTCTATCCACTTGGTGAACTTATCCACCATCACCAGCATATGTGTCATGTTGCCCCTAGCCGGCTTGAAATCTCCCACCATATCCAAACACCACACAGCAAATGGCCAAGTAATAGGAATTGTCTTCAGTGCCGATGCGGGTAAGTGTGTTTGCTTAGCAAATCTCTGGCATCCTTCACATCTGCGGACTATGTCCTCCGCATCTGCATGAGCAGTGGGCCAATAAAATCCATGCCGGAACACTTTAGCCACCAGGGCTCTTGTACTGCAATGATGTCCACATTCACCTTGGTGTATCTCTAGGAGCATCTCCTTGCCCTCTGCTGGCTCCACGCAGCGCTGCAACACCTCGGTTACACTTCTTTTGTATAACTCCTTGTTGATGATGGTATAAGCCTTGGATCTCCTCTGGACACGCCTAGCCTTGGTTTCATCGCTTGGCAAGCTTCCTTCCTCGATGAATTTCATGATCTCTTCAGCCCACTCTGGTACTGGATGCAAAGGGAACAAGTGCTCATTTTCTTCCACAGGTTTGGCCGCCATTATTTCTTCTATCAGCTTCTGTCCATTCCCCACAATCCGGTTAGCATCATCTTCATCTCTGCTCCTCTTTCCCAAGACTCGGTTAGCATTTTCCGAATCTGTGTGAGCAGTCCCCGAGTCCGGGCATGCAGTCCCCGGGTCTTCCTCGATATACTCAACATCAACATTCATAGGAATAGCTTCGGATTCTTGCTTGGGAATAAAAATCGACTCGGAATCAGGCGAAGGTTTGATTGAAGGGACCCTTAGATGATTCAAGGATATCCGGGTGGGATTGCCTCCCTAGACGACCCGAGTTTTGACAGAACATCTGCAGCTTGGTTTTCCAGCCGAGGTATATGCTTGTACTCACAGCCTTCAAAAAATCCCGAAATTTTCTGAACATGAAACCGATACAGTGCCATATTGGCATCAAGAGCATCCCAATTTCCAGAAGATTGCTGCACGACCAAATCCGAATCACCGAAACATTCAATCCGGCGAACGCCGATGTCCCGAGCCACATTAAGCCCATGGATCAGTGCCTCATACTCGGCTACATTGTTTGACGCTGAGAAATGAATCTGCAATACATATCGCAATTGATCCTGTTTTGGTGATGTGAGCACCACCCCAGCACCTAGCCCGATTTTGCATTTGGAACCGTCAAAGTGCAACCTCCAGTAATTGTAATCCGGTTTAGGTGGTTCATATTGCATCTCAGCCCAGTCACAAAGGAAATCCGGCAAAGCCTGAGACTTGATAGCATCTCTTCTCTCATAATGCGGTGTGTAAGGAGACACTTCTATCGCCCATTTGGCAACTCGGCCAGTTGCATCTTTGCACCCAATGATCTCCGCAATTGGAGCTTCACACACCACTGTAATCGGATGCTCTTGGAAGTAATGTTTCAACTTCTTGACCGCCAGGTACACACCATATGTCATCTTTTGGTAGTGAGGATAATTTTGCTTCGAAGTTGAGATCACCTCACTCAAATAGTACACCGGCCTCTGCACGGATTTGCCCTCTTCTTCTCTTTCTACCACAATAACCACACTTACGACCCGGTTAGTGGCCGCAATGTAAAGTAGCATTGGCTCATTCGGCAAAGGTGACGCCAAATTGGTGCAGTGGACAACATCTTTTTTAATTCGTTGAAAGCCGAATCTGCTTGCGGGGTCCACGTGAACCCGGTGCTCTTTTTCATCAACTGATACAAGGGCAAGGCTTTTTCTCCTAGCCGACTCACAAACCGACTCAACGAGGCTAAACACCCGGTGAATTTTTGTACATCTTTCAGACATTTTGGCAGTTTCATTCTTTCTATGGCTCGGATCTTAGCCGGATTCACCTCAATACCTCGGCTCGATACAAGGAAACCGAGCAACTTTCCAGCCGGGACACCAAAAGTGCATTTATCCGGATTCAATTTCAAACGATATTTTCTTAAGTTCACAAATGTTTCCTCGAGATCCTCGAGGAGAGTGTGCTTTTCTTTAGTTTTGATGACGATATCATCGACATACACCTGCACATTTTTGCCCATTTGGGAGTGTAAGCATTTCTGCATACATCTCTGATAAGTTGCACCGGCATTTCTCAAACCGAAACACATGACACGATAGCAATACGCCCCGTACGGGGTAATAAAAGCAGTCTTTATTTGATCTTTAGGGTTCAGTGGTATCTGGTGAAAACCAGAGTACGCATCAATGAAAGACAACAACTCACACCCAGCAGTGGAATCGATCACTTGATCAATCCGAGGTAAAGGAAATGGATCCTTCGGGCATGCCTTGTTCAGATTGGTGAAGTCGATGCACATACGCCACACCTTGACCACAGCTGGTTCGTCCTTCTTCTTCTCTACCAGAACCGGATTGGATATCCAGTCTGGATGCAACACCTCCATAATAAATCCGGCTGCAAGCAGCTTAGCCAGCTCATCAAGCACCACTTTTCTTCGATCATCTGAGAGACGCCGAGTCGGTTGCCTCACCGGTTTTACATCCGGCCTGACAAATAAAGAGTGCTCTGCCAACTCCCTCGGAACACCAGGCAGGTCCTTAGCCGACCATGCAAAGATATCCCGATTCTCACGGAGGAAGTGACAGAGCGCGCTTTCCTATTTCTCATCCAGCCCGGCACCAATGATGGCCATGCGCTCCGGGTTCTCCGGGTCAATGGGGATCTTCTTCGTCTCCTTGGGCACCTCAAATGTTGCACCCGCATCCGGATTGGTCATGGCCAGCACGCCTAACTGAGCCGACTTCGCCATTGCCACCACCTCGTGCATCTTGCTCTTTTCAGCTTGTATCACCAGTGATTCGGCTAAGTTAGAACCAACTGTAGCACACTGTATGGCCTTCTTGTAGTCTCCCGCAACGGTGATAACACCATTCGGGCCAGGCATTTTCATCTTGAGGTAGGCCACATGAGTAGATATCATGAACTTGGCTAATGCTGGCCTGCCAAGCAGAGCATGGTATGGGCTTTCCAAATCCACCACCTCGAACTCGAGACTCTCAAGTCTGTGATTGTCCCTGGTACCAAACAACACATCCACCCAGATCTTACCCATGGGGGAACAAGACACCCCGGGTACTATGCCATGGAAAGTACAACTGCTCTGTTGCAACTGATTCGGCGAAATACCCAACTTGACCATTGTATCCCGATACATGATGTTTATGGCACTGCCATTGTCAACCAAGACTCGGCTAAACTTCACATTCAGCTTGGGCCCAACCAGAGTCGGATCCACGACTAGCGCATAGGTTCCTGGACTTGGCATGATTCGGGGATTATCCGCCCTGCTCCACGTGATTTCCTGCTCAGACCAGTTCAAGTACTTTGGAACTGCTGGCATCACTGCATTCACCTCCTTTGCTCTTCTCAACTGACTTTTCTTGTCAGTTGGCTCGGTCACGAAAACCACATAACTCTGATGTGCTTCCTTGTAATCATTCCAGGGTATCCACCTTGCCTACTTGGGCCAACATCATTGTCATTGCCTCCCATGTTCACCAGGTTAACCGGCTTCGTTGCTGCTGGCCTCGGAGCTCCAGCGTTCACCGGGGTTGCATTGGCTCCGGTTAGCGGCATGTTTGGCCTGAAATTCGGTCTAGGAGCACCTCTCTGAGGTGGTCCTCTTTGACCTTCCGCCTGAATGCGGTGATGCCAACTACAGTTCCGGGTCGAATGATTAGCCGGTTTGCGCGGATCAGTGTGTGATAACAGCAAGGCCCATCTAATCTGGACTCAAAAGTCAGAGGTGGACTTGGTCCCTCCCACACTTTCTTCGGCCAAGCACCTTGATTCGGCCTCCAAGCCGGACCATCAGTTTTTTGCCTCTGGCTATCTCCCGCTCCGGGTTGGTCCATGTTTACCGCAGCAACTTGATCAGAACCGTATCTGTAATCCGGATCTCTCCTCTTGTAACCGAATTCATGTCGGTCACTGGGCCTTAATGGTCCAACTCGGTTATTAACCGGTTGCCTCCTGTTTGCTCCCACTGCATCCAATGCGGGCTGTGTTGGATCACCCAGTGCATACGTGTCTGCTATCCGGATCATATCTGCCAGGGTTTTTGGCATATCTCTTTGGAGTTTCTGCCAAAGTGGGGTACCATGCCTGCATCCCTGCGCAAACCATGAAATGGCCTGCTCCTCCACTACACCTTCGCAAGAATTGCGCATGTTGCTCCACCGAGTCAAATACTCTCGGTCTGTCTCCCTCTCTTCCTGCTTGCACGCAGCCAGGAGCTGAGGTCGGTTTGGCCTCTTGTAGGTGCTGGAGAAGTTGCTGTTAAACGCCTGTTCCAAATCCATCCAACAATTGATACTACCCGGCGGCAAGTTATTCAACCAGATCCGGGCTGGACCTTCTAACATATGCGGGAGATACCGGACCGCCCATCGGCGATTGCCCCCCGCAATGTGCACTGATGATACATAGTCCGTCAGCCAATCCTGTGGCTTGGTGCTGCCATTATACGGCTTCGTGTTGCGGCCGAGCTGGAACAACGGCACACTTGGCTCATTCATTATCCGAGGTCCAAAGCATGGTGGACCCGGTGGGCCTTGCTCTTCCAGCTTCTCGGACTGGTAGATTCTGTCCAACTTGAGACGCTGATCATCCGGATCCAACATCCGAGGCCCCAGTCTCGACGCCAGTGCATTGTCATACGTCTGGTATCCGGCTCGCGCCATAGCCGAATTGCCATCGTCATAGCGGTAGCCCACCTGGCCACCACTTTGCTGCTGCACCTGTGCCATCATTTGCTGTCCGGGATGGCGTGGTGGTTGACCTCGGCCAGCCGAATTTCCCCTTCCAGCACCCAGATTGCCTTGACCACCACTGTTTCTGCTTTGTCCGCCTCTTCCTTGAGCTGCTAGCTGCTTGCCCGCATATACGGCATCATAGGTTTGCAGCTGCTTGCTCTTACCCGAGTTCACACTTGGGGATCGGTCAACTACAACATGCGGAGATGACGCCTGGCCCTTAGACTTCTGGCTAGCAGCCTTAACCGACACCACTACACGGGAACCACCAGCATCCGGATTAGCTTTCCGGTAGGCTTCATTCTGCCTGTTGCACACATCTACAAGCTCATTGACTCTCTCCGCCTGCTTGCGCCAAGCATCCCCGGTTAATGTACTTAATTCGGCTCGCGCTGCCGCTGCAGCCCTAAGATTCTTAGCCGGGGAGCTATACCGGCTTGCCTGTGCCGGATCTATGACTAGTAGCCTTACTTGAGCTCGATCTTGCAGCTCTGGCTAACTCGTCATTGAGGTCCTTACCCCTGTTACGCAACTCGGCTTTCTTGCGTGAGCGATGCACTACAGGAGTAAAACCATCTGTGATTCCATTAGCCGCATTGTACTCTCTCATATCCTATCAAAGGCTTGCCTAGACTCCACCACTAACCGGGCTTCTTTTGCAACCTCAGGCGCTCTGCCTCTAGCTGAGCTACAGTGAGTTCTACATCTGCCCCAGGTGCCACTGGCCGAGCTAATTTCTCCAAGACATCTCTAAGGAGCCTCCCTACTTGACATGCCAAGCGGGCCAAGGATCTGGTCTCTCCTTTGGGAACTTAGCTGTCCGGTCGGCTTGCCAACCGGATCAACTGGCGTGGCCAGCTCCTCGGGCATGCTTTTGCTGGCATCTCCTTTGCCAGCTGCTGCACTTGGCCCGGTCATCATCACCTCCACGCTACTCCCGGGGCGAGCGCTACGCCTCCGAGAGCTGCGCGGAAAGAGGGAGGATCCGCAGCCACGAGCACCTGCGCCGGGTACTCGCGAACTGGCTCGGTGGCGACGTAGGTGACGAAGCTGCCGAGCGTCATGAGGAAACCGTCAGCGGGGAAGGGCTTGTTGGCGAAGCACCCCGCGTTGTCGCTGATGAAGTTGAACTCGCCGATCTTGCAAACGAGCCCAGAGAGGACCCGCTCGCCGGAGCCAGCGACGGTGCCCGTCCGGATGGAAACCCCAGCCAACGCCACTGCTGCCCCACGGTGGGCGCCAACTGTCGTGGTGGTGTCACGGCAGATGCCATGGGGATGGCTTAAGTGTGGGCTCGCTTGGGCGTTGGGGGAACCGGGGAGGGTTTGCGCGCTCACGAAGCACGCATGAAGAATCAACAAGAAGTCGCAAGAACCAACAAGAACAAAGCAAACCAAGAACAGCAAAGAACACCACGATGTACCCTGCTTCGGGGCCCTCTTGTGGAGGTAACACCCCTACTGCAGCTCTAGCCTACTCTCTTATATCTCAAGTGTTTACAAGTACAGAGCGCTCCTTGAGCTGTATGATGAACAATGGAGTGAGCTCCAGGTAGAAGATGAAGCTTGGGGGGAAATGATGCTCACAATGGTCGATCCTCTCTCCTCTGTTGCTCGTCCCTCGCACTGGAGGATGTGGTAGCTCATTTATACACAAACCGAATTACTATTCTGCCCCTGGCTCCATGAGACAATGGCATTGCCAAGAGGAAAAGGACAAGCCTCTGCCTCCTGTCAATCCAACGGCTGGACTGTCAGGCCCTAGCAGGCCTATCTTGCTACTTTGGGCAATGGCAGGTGTAGCCCACCGGGTCTCGGTCATATCCTTTTTCCCGAATTGGCCGAGTCAGCTCCTAGGTTGCTGCGCTCCCAGGAATCCCGTGACCTGACCTGGCCGTCAAGTCCCTAACAGGCCTATCTTGCCACTTAGGGCAATGGCAGGCGTAGCCCCCGGGCCTCGGTCATATCCTCTTTCCCGAATTGGCCAAGTCAGCGCCTAGGGCCTTGCGACCCGGAAAACCTGCGACTTGACCCGGCTGTCTTCTCAGCCTCTGGCAGGAGACCTGCAGGATCCGTGAACCTTTCTGACATTACTTGGCCCTTGTGCAATATCCGGATTACCTTATCCGAGTCCTTCCTGGCCAACCCGCTACCTTATCCGGGTCCTTCCTGGCCAACCCGGCTACTTTATCCGGATCCTTCCTGACCAACCCGGCTAACTTAGCCGACACTTCTTAATCTGATCCGGTTTGTCTTTACCGGATCCTCTCTGGCGTCTTATCGCACTAGCTTGATCATGCGCCAACCGACTCTCACGAGAGATCCGGCCCAAGTGACCCGGCTATATGTTGATCCGGCTAGCTCTTTGCAACACTTAACACCACATCTTTGCCCTACCCGGGGCAGCCCCCCGACATTAGTGGTTTGGTGTTTTCATGGCGAGTAGAAAGTTGAAGCCTTATTTCAGGAACATCCAATCACAGTGGTTAGTTCAATTCCATTGGCAGATATTATCAGAAAATTCAGAAGCTACAGGAAGAGTTGCCAAGTGGGCAATAGAGATGGGGCCGTATCATATCAAATGAGCCTCGTACAGCCATCAAGTCTCAAGCGTTGGCTGATTTTCTTACTGATTGGACACAGTTAAGTGTCACCACCTCTTACACACCAAGTATCAAATCCTGGATCATGCATTTTGACGGGTCTAAGCAAGAGCAAGGTTCAGGAGCCGGAGCTGTTGTTAACTTCTCCAAAGGTGACAAGTTGAGTTATGTGTTGCAATTCATTTTGATTGTTCCAATATGTGGCAGAATATGAGGCCTTGCTGCATGGTTTGCGCATGGCAAAAGAGATGAACATCAAGCGTATCAAGTGCTATGGAGATTCAGATCTTGTCGCACAGCAAGTTTCAGGAACTGGGATAGGAAGGATGAAACAATGGCGGCTTACAGAAGAGAATGGATAGGGTAGACGGGTTCTTCTCAGGCTATCAGGTGGATCACATTGATCGCAGGAAAAATGATGATGCAGATGCTTTATCAAGACTCGGCTCACGCAGAGAGCCGGTTCCACCTAATGTTTTCTTGGATGAATTGTGGATTCCTTCAGTCAAGCTTCAAGATGAGAAAGAACTTGCATATCAAGATAACCCGATTCGCAGTTGGTAGCAGCAACTCATGAAATTCCAGAGTGGATAGAACCTTACTTGGCGTATTATCTTCTGCGAGGGGGGATTGCCACAGCAGGAAGTTGTGTCCCGGCAAATAGTACGCCGGGCTAAGGCTTACGTGGTTATTGATGTGAGTTGTACAAAAGGGACGTGTCAGGAGTATTTCAGATGATGTGTTCTAGAAAGGAAGGCCGAGAAAATTTTGAAATAGATCCATGAGGGAGATTGTGGTCATCATGCATCAACAAGATCTTTCGTAGCAAAAGCATTCAGACACGTTTCTTTTGGCTTACGGCCCAGGCAGATGCAGAGCGCTTGGTGAGCAGATGTGATGGGTGTCAAAGATATGCAAGGCAAGTTCATGTGCCGGCTCAGGAATTGCGAACCAATACCTTTAACCTGGCCTTTTCGCAGTTTGGGGGCTTGACATGTTGGGTCCCTTTCATATGTCCCCTTGCAAGAAAACCCACCTCTTGGTTGCCATGATAAATTTACAAAGTGGATTGAGGTGATGCCAGTTACAAATTGTGAAGAAGCTACAACATTAAGTTTGTGTGAAAAAGATCATACATCGGTTTGGATTCCTCATAGCATCATCACAGATAATGGAACTAACATGTCAGTTGAGAGATGGCAAAATTTTGTGGGAACAATGGTATACGTTTGGATGTGGCCTCAGTTGCTCATCCACGGGCCAATGGGAAGTAGAAAGAGCAAATCAAGATACTCAGAGGTTTAAAACCACGTCTCCGGGTCCCGTGCATCAGAGCCGCCGGGGCGTGGGTTGAGGATTACCATCTGTCGTTGGGAATCAACACAACGCCAAATAGATCCACAAAGATGACGCCCTTCATGGTGTAAGGGGCAGAGGCAGTATTGCCAAGTGATATTATACATGACTCGCCTAGAGTGGCGGCTTATGTAGAAACTGAGAATGAGCAGACCCGACAAGATTCTTTGGACTTGCTCGAGGAGAATAGAGAACAATCATTGGAAAGATCTGCAAATATCAGCAGGATTTGAGGCGGTATCACAGTCGCCTGGGTTTGAACTCGCACTTTCCAGGAGGGTGACTTAGTCTGCGGTTTACGCAATCAAGGAAAGGGTGCACTAAGTCATACCGCGGAGGCCAAGAGCGAGCAGAGCTCTGGCCCGGACGCGGACAGCTTCAAACCAAGGACCCGGTTTTCATCGCTGGCGTAGCTGTTAATCGTGGGGTCATAAACCAAGGGAGAATTTCTGAAAGCCGGGAACGAGCCTCGTCTGACTCGGGAGAAGTATCTTTGCAGTAGAAAAAGAGTTTTGCCACTCCTTGGGTGACTGGCTAGAACAAGAGTCGGGAAATCACATTCCCTCCGGCGCTGGATGGAAACCTCCATAAGGACCAAGAGGCTTGTTTTTGTGAGGGGTTGTAGTAAAAGATTCTAAAAACAGTTCTAGGCTAGAGCCATTTGGAGATAGTCCTCACAGAAAAACTACGAAGTTTCTAATGTTCAAAAATAGAGTTTGGGAGCAACATCTAGTGTTGGTGAGGCCATAGTAACTTAAAACCTTGGCAAAAAAGGAGAGCCCGAGGGCGGAGACCAGGGAAACATGGTCAAGCAAGACAACGATTTCACCTTCCTGGGGTGGGACGCGTTTCTTCTCCAGGAGTGCGCCATGGTGGATCTCGCTCTTGGCGGAAGCTCGGCCTGGTTCACGTACGTCTGCAAAGTTGTGTCGGTGGACTGGACCTAGTCCAGTTCACCGGAGTGGCAGCCGCGGCGGCGCTGGAACTGGATCCCTTCTTCGCACTCCTTCTTTCGCGGCCCTGGGACTCCAGCCTTTATCTTCTCCTTCCCCATTGATGCAGAACTGTGGTGGTGCCCAATCTCGGAGAGGGAGATGAGCTAACCCTAGCAATGGAGGTGGGTGCGAGGAGAGGAAAATGCGGAGTGATTGCGGGAGCGATTGTGCTTGGTATGAGGGCGCAGCACGGATGGATGAGTAGATGGTGGTTGTGGAGATTTCTATCGAGGTTTGGAGCTCGATTTGAGATGCGATTTTGCGGCGGCTGCGAGAGGAAGAAGACGAAGAGGCAAGGAAGAAATGGGGAAAGTTACTGCGAGTTTACCCTACCCTATACTTATAGGCGCAGTAAAAAGCCCTAGGGTGTTGCGGTAAAAAGACGAGGATATAAGGATCTTTGACCAAGGGTCAATGACAAACAGAATGAGACAAAAAAGGATGCTATCTGACGATATCATGATTGAGATTGACTGGAGATTGACTTGCAGTTGGCTGTAGTTTGCACTAGTGTTGAGTATGAAATCCGGAGGCGTATGAACCTGTATGACAAAGCCGTTACGATATGGACCGCCAAGGAGAGCTGGCCTAGCTAAAGTAAAAGCAACAAAACCTGGTATTTAACTTGCTGTATGTTATTCTATAATTTCAGGTGGTTAAACCCGGCTAGCCAGGATGACAGCTCTAATCAAGAAAGCAAAGCTCGAGACTAGAAGAAGAGCAAGCAACCTGGAGACCCGGTTAACCTAGGTGCTACTGATGGGGAGAATTATAACCCCGGTAGGCCCAAGAAGGGAGGGAAGTGTGACCCGCCAGGCAGAAGGCCCGGCCAGGACGCCTACCATCAGCATGGGCCGGGTTACGTCGATGGGCCAGCAAGCTTGTCGGTGACCCCGGCTAACAGAGGAAAGCTCTAGAAGACCCGGAGGCGGTGCAGGACATGGAGGACACGAAGGCTAGAAGACCTAGAGTCTGACTCCGAGTCTGGGTCGAACCCCGGGCTTACCATGTAATAGAACCCAGGAGATCCGACCAACTATATAAGTGCGGGCTCCTAGGTCATAGTTAGACAAGTTGTACTAGCGAGAGAACGAGAGAGAGATCAGAGTAATTACCGCTACCAAGCAAACCCTTAACCTAAGATCGAGACTGGCTCTGTTGTCGTAGCCGGGTTATCGAGATTGAGATCAATAATACATAGCAGGAATAGGTCTTTATCTCCAATGGAGAGGCCGAACCTTGGTAAATCCCTTGTCCGAGCAGAGCTAAACAAACTCCCCGACACTAGTTTCGCCTTGCCCTACAACTCAAGTTACCCTATGGTAACATCTGTCGTGACAATCCCACGACACTCTTCTTCTCCGGCGCGCGGGAGACTCGACCTCCGGCCATGGCGCAGGTGGCCGCGCGAAGCCGCCGGCGACGCAGCCACCATTCCCATCGGGCGACTCAGCACTGCCCTCATGCTCAATGACCATGCGCCCACAGGGTGTTCGAGGAAATGCCACTGAAACATATACTAGTAAAAAAGAAAAAGAAAATACTATAGGGGCAGCGAGTGGGGGAGGCTCTCACCCCAAAGACACCATATCATCCGGACAGCCCCCGATAGCTCTCTTTTCGGCTTCAATCCGGACAAGATTGGGGAGCACGAGTGGAGTGCTATTCTCTAACCCAGCCCACCAGAGTTCAAACCCCAGGTTTGACGCTGGTGTTTCTCATTTAGACGGAATATTCTTCAGTGGGAGGCAACGTTCCCGTCGACAGCAAGGCGCTGATGCATGTAAAATGCATACATGAACTTTGCACTTTAATTGCTTATATTCCAATCATATTTGCATCATATAAGGGTTATATCAATGTTTTATCATGATTTGGGAATACTTCATAGTTTTCCCATTATTTGGAATTAACCCTGCCAGGCAGAAAACCCTAAGTTTTGTATTTAATGTTTCAGGGACCCAAACGTCAACGAAATCACCTGGAAATTTTACGGGCGTCAATATTTGGAAGGAAGAAGGACTACGGAAAAGGAAGCAAGCAAACGGAGACCCGAGGGCCAAACGGGCATGGCCCACACGGCCACAGTACCAGGCCGCGTGGGACCCACCCGTCGGGCCTCGTGGCTCCGTTGCCGTCGATCTTCGCTCCACCGCCTTCGTCTTGACCTAAAAACGTCTATAAAAAAGGTCCCCCGACGTTCTCTGGAAGGACGCCGCACAAACACAGAAACACCGAAACGGAGATCAGAGCTGCAGATTGGAGGGGGAAACACCCGGCGGGCGCTGCGGCGTGCTCCATCTTCTCCATCGACTTCTCACCACCGTCTCCATGATGAAGAGGGAGTAGTCCCCTCTGGACTATGGTGTTTGTGGAAGTAACTTATGTATCTCTCCTCTCTTGAGCTTCACTAATTAGCACCGTATGAAGCTGCTGAACATGGATTACGGTCACCGTTGTAATACCTATGTGGTGGATCTTTATGAGAAAATATATGTTTGAGATTGCAAATGTTTGTTTCAGTTATGAGTAGATGCATAATTATGTACCCCGTTCTTGTCTACTTGTTTTGATCAAGCATGTTTATGAGAGCGTGTGTGGGGGAACGTGTGCATTAGTTGGAGTAACGGGGGGTGGCTGTGCAGTGAAGGTGAGAGAAAGTTCTGCGATCCACTTTGGTATCTTTACCTTACTTTGTTACCTCACTAGGGATAAACTAAAATACCATGCTACCGGGATGTGGGCGTGACCATTGCCACTACTCCATGACTAGATCTAGCATGTTCTTATTTTCACTTCATGTCATGATACTTAATGCTATACTCTGAGTTATCTTAATTACTGAGGTGTATGATTTAGTTCGCATCTGGTGGAGTATAAGAGGGTTAATAACCAAAAGATCTCTATGTTAGGACGTGATGCCCATATATCTAAGTAACTTGTTATCAAACCCTGGTTGCAATCTCATATGTTAACTTTGTGTGTTCCATTGTCTACCACTTTATAAAAGAGAGAGTGCATTTGTGAAACCATGAACCCCAGTCCAATTTTAATCATAAGAAACACCTTTCCAACACCATATACCACTTTTCTATTTTCAGCCATCATTAAATCCGAAAATACAAAAATACTTTTCATCTTGCATACATCATTTAAAAACCCAAAAATCATTTACCATTGCATCCACCATCATTGCATATTTATTTCTTGTTTGCATGCATAACTATCATGATCATTCTTACACCTTGTGCTTGAAAACCACAGGTGAGGTTGATGACCAAAACATCTAACCTTGTTTTGTAGGTAACCAAAGAAGGATAAGAAGATAAATCTAACCACTTCAGATTCCCCGAGAGTTCGATATTAAACCCTCGAGTCACCCCTCGTGGGGAAAACTGTCTTCCACTTACTATACACTCTGCACTTGGAGTCTCAACCTAATCCCATTTATTTGTGCAGGCATCAAGACTTGCTCATTGGGTATCAAGACGTTTTCTGGCGCCGTTGCCGGGGAATCGTAGCTGAGAGATTATCCAAGGGTGTGCATCATCGCATTCATCTCACAACAAAGTCAACGTCACCAACTTGTGCTAACACCTAAGCTTGGGGAGGTTGCACCTACGTGAGCACCATCTTATCCATCTTTACTTACAAAGCAATTTATTTTTTTTGTTAGTGTCATTGCATATCATATTTATTTCAGTTTTGCATAAAAAATCTAAAAACACATAAAAAACTTGCTAAAATGGGAGAAAAGCCCATTGCCACACCTGAGAGAAAAAGCCAAAAATTATTGATGCTTCGACTATGGCTTTTATGAATCATGCACCGCTGCACCTTGCTTTATATGAAAGTGCTTATGCCACTACTGCTAAAGTGGTTGAAACTACTGTTCTGAGGTACCTAAATGGGATATAAAATTCCCATTGGCCATGTTAAAAGAGTTATGAAAAATCCATTTACAGGGGATGGAACTAAGTCTGCATGTGAACACATAGAAACAATTGATGAAATATGTGGTTTATATTAGCTTCCTGGTATTTCTGATGATCAAATAAAAGGAAGCTATTATATTTGACTTTATCTGGTAATGCTCGTGATTGGTACATGTCTTTGGATGAAGAAGTGAAAACTGATTGGAGTATTTTGATGGAGGTTCTTAAATAAATTTTGCTCCCCAAGAAAGTACTAATATTTTGCAGGAAAAAGAAGATGAACAACTGGAGAATGATGAGTTGGATCTTCCAACTTCACCTTCAACAAATGATAGTAACACTCAAACTCAAAAATCCTTTGTTATTTATGAGAACCCATGTTATGACGAGTGTAAAACTGAAAATTCTATGGTCTATATGATAACCCATGCATTATGATGAAACTAATAATGCTACTAGTAAACATTGATGATAATGAGGAGTGTTGCTTAAATGAGCTATATGATAATGCTTTAGATGATGGTCCTACGCTTATTGATAATCCTACATGTTTGGAAGTTGTTACTTCACTATGTGTGGAAAAAATTGATATATTTGCTGTTTGTGGACAATACTCTCACCCATGAGAGTCCCACTTTGTTCTTGAATTCTAATAACACCATAGAGGAGAAAATTGCTTATGTTGAGAAATACTTATGTGGTTTGCAATTATCTCTAGTTCCAAATCTTTGTTGCAACCATGATATTAAACTTGATATTGATCTCAACAACTATTTTGAAAGAGGGAAGCATGCTAATGAATTCCAAAATAAATTTAATGATCCTCATCATGTTCCCAAATTATCTAAGTTGGAAGATTCTATTGGTTATATGGTTGAATAACTTTTACTACTTGCAACTATTATAAAAGAGGAGGTGATAAGAATCCTCTTTATGCTACTAATAAATGGGCTGCAAGTGACTATTGTTTAATATGCATTGGAAAACTTCTATTCATTGTGATTCATTCATATACAAATACCAATGCATAAGAAGAAAGTTAGACTTCGTTGTATTACTTTTGTGTCTTGTGTTTCTCTCAAATAGGTTTCAACTTGACTATTATTTGATCGGTTTGAGAGCATCATGGACCTTGGTATAATACATTGAACACTTTCCAAGAAGAGGGAACATCAAAGTTCAAGCCCCCTCATGAGCTTCGTCCACAATAAAACAACAAGTAAGAAGCCTAGCTATATGGCTATAAAAGAAAGCGCTTTGCGGGAGGCAACCCGGTTATTTTTGTGTGTGATTTTTCTTTGTGTCCTCTTGCTGTAACAAGAGATTTGTGTCTAGTTAGGTTCTGGAGTTTTTAATAAAGTGCCAAGTTTTACCCTTTTTGGTTTGAAAAAGTTGCTTATTGCGTTCGGAGATTTTATTCCTGCACGAATCATGCATGGTATGATTTTTAATTCTTATTCCGTAACTCCGAATGAGCTCATATTTGAACTTTAGTTGCAACTTTTCATCCTCTGTATGCATGAATTTTTTCGGAATTTTTCGAGAAAGTTTGGTAGGGTAGAAAAATATGTTTTGCTGCTGCTGTTTTTCTGGACAGATTCTGTCCTATTTTTTTGATGCATGCTTTGAGCTTTTAAGTTGAATCTTTTTTATCTAATTGAGTTTATGAGTAGGCATACAACATTATACACTTTCTGTACATTTCATATGAATTTTTGTTCAAGGAAATGCAGCAAGGAACATATTTGTTTATCACATTAATGCACCCCACAGAAAAGAGATGGGAGAAACGGTGTTTTGAAGTTTTTTCACAGGGATTGGAGGAGATGCACAAGAGCTAAACCAAGGATGGTGAAGACCATAAGCTTGGGGATGTGAAGACAACCCCGCTGGACCTACACACTCTCGGTTTGCACACGTCCAACTTCTGTTTTTCGATCGAAACACTTTATCGCATAAACTTGGGAGCGTCGTTTTTTGTTTTTGTTTGAGTCTTGAGAGACCACCACACTATCAATTATATATGAGAGAGCTACTGGAAATATGGGTTGAAATATGTTTGGATGCTTTCATAAGATTGGAAAAGGGATGTTTTGACTTGATTTTTAATGATACATATAGTTGCATGATTCATGAGCTTGTTTATGAGTAATAGTTTGCAAATTCTTTGAAGAGCTATCACTTATTCATGTATTGGATCTGATTGTATTTTTACTTGGTTTAACATGGATTAGTTAGTTCTATGGACACTCATGCATGCATCTAGATGGTCAACTTTCTCCCTTTTGCTAGCCCAAAAACTCCAACAAGCAAAAACTTGTTTCCAACACCTTCAACCAAAGTTATTCCAGTGAGTCCACCATATCTACCTATTGGCTTTATGCTATTCCGAGTATGTTAACATGTTGTTTGTGTTATCTTACCTCTGAATGAAAATGATTATGTTATTGATTGCAATGGAAAAAAAATTGGTTAAATAGCTCTCACGAACTTGATGCACAATGTTCTTTATTTGCATAATAAAACTTGACCCATGTGATTAAGATTATGATGTTTGTGGCATTGATGAATGTTTTGGGTTGGAAGTTAGCCCATAAGTGCTGTCACATGGCAAGCTTTCAACACCTCTTCATCTCATTTAGTTGATATCATGTGCTTTTGTCTATGGATGCTTATCATGTTGAAATAAATGTGGAAATAGAGTGAGTTTAAATGAGTTTGTGGTAAATGGTTAGAGAGACGCCTGGGCCGCTAATCTAAGCCATGCATCATTCATGGTGGAAATTTACTTTACATACTATGGTGAACCTTCTGTGATACACCTTGCAATAAAAAACTATTTCCAAATGGTAAATAAAAAGGGTGTCGAGATTGTTCATTTTGTTTGTTTGTCATCTTTGATATGGGCTTGTTCCATATCTGAAACAAAGGTGACCCCAGTTGACGCTCTTGATGATACTATATGGTTACAATGATATTTAATTGAACTTGCTTTGTTTCCAAGTTGAGTAACACATGGTGTAAAGTACTTGTATTCAAGGGGCATGAGACATTCAACCCATTCATCAAGCACACTACTCATATTTGCTTTCACTTTAAACTTAATCATTCAAGATGCTATGATAGGGGAAATGAGAAGCTTGACACCAATGAATACCTTATTGCATCATTAACTTAAGTAGAAGAGTTTGGAAGTGGATGAAACTTATGCATGCTTTACCTCTACTCACATATACATCTTTCCAAAGTGTACACCTATCATATTCAGATTTCATCTACACTCTATGACCATTGTAGGATGTTCTACTTATCATTATGCATACATGTGTTTCCATATTACTTGCTACCCATGTTACACTTTGTGAACTATCAATGAACATCCTTGTCTTGAATACTTGATATCACTTCATAAACTATTTGCATATTGCTACTCTCTTTGAAGAATGAATCATTTGACTATATGTAGCAATTGTAATCATCTTTGATATCCATGTTAAGTATTAAATTGCAAAGTCCATGTTAGTTTTATCATCTTCATAACTCGAGGACGAGCATGGATTAAGCTTGGGGATGTTGATGCATGTAAAAATTCATACATGAACTTTGCACTTTATTGCTATAATTCCAATCATATTTGCATCATATAAGGGTTATATCAATGTTTATCATGATTTTGGGAATACTTCATAGTTTTCCCATTTATTTGGAATTAACCCTGCACAGGCAGAAAACCCTAGTTTTGTATTTTAATGTTTCAGGGACCCAAACGTCAACGAAATCACCTGGAAATTTACGGGCGTCAATATTTGGAAGGAAGAAGGACTACGGAAAAAGGAAGCAAGCAAACGGAGACCCGAGGGCCAAACGGGCATGGCCCACGCGGCCACAGTACAGGCCGCGTGGGACCCACCCGTTCGGGCCTCGTGGCTCCGTTGCCGTCGATCTTCGCGCTCCACCCCCTTCGTCTTGACCAAAACGTCCATAAAAAGGTCCCCCGACGTTCTCTGGAAGGAGCGCCGCACAAACACAGACAACCGAAACGGGAGATCAGGAGCTGCAGATTGGAGGGGGAAAACTCCGGCGGGGCGCTGCCGTGCGTGGTCTCCATCTTCCTCCCCATCGACTCCCACCGTCCCATGATGAAGAGGGAGTAGTCCACCTCTCGACTATGGGTTTGTGGAAGTAACTATGTATCTCTCCTCTCTTGAGCTTCACTAATTAGGCACCGTATGAGCTGCTTGAACATGATTAACGGTCACCGTTGTAATACCAATGTGGTGGATCTTTATGATTAATATATGTTTGAGATTGCAATGTATTGTTTCAGTTATGAGTATAGATGCATATTATGTACCCCCGTTCTTGTCTACTTGTTTTGATCAAGCATGTTTAGAGAGCGTTGTGTGGGGAACGTGTGCATTAGTTGGATAACGGAGGGTGGCTAGTGCAGTGAACGTGAGAGAAGTTATGCGATCCACTTTGGTATCTTTACCTTACTTTGAGCCTCACTAGGATAAACTAAATACCAAGCACGGGGAAGTGGGCGTGACCATTGCCACTAACTACCATGACTAAGATCTACGCATGTTCTTATATTTCACTTCATGTCATGAACTTAATGCTATACTCTGAGTTATTCTTAATTATTGAGGTTGTATATTTAGTTCGCATCTTGGTGGAGTATAAGAGAGGTTTAATAACCAAAAGATCTCTATGATTAGGACGAGATGCCCTATATCTAAAGTAACTTGTTATCAAACCCTGTGTTGCAATCTCATATGTTAACTTTGTGTGTTCCATTGTCTATCACTTTATAAAGAGAAGAGTGCATTTGTGAAACCATGAACCCCAGTGCAATTTTAATCATAAGAAACACCTTTCCAACACCATATACCACTTTTTCTATTTTCAGCCATCATTAAATCCGAAAATACAAAAATACTTTCATCTTGCATACATCATTTAAAAACCCAAAAATATCATTTACCATTGCATCCACCATCATTGCATATTTATTTCTTGTTTGCATTGCATAACTATCCTGATATCATTCTTACAACCTTGTGCTTAGACAACCACAGGTGAGGTTGAGGACCAAAACATCTAACCTTGTTTTGTAGGTAACCAAAAGAAGGATAAGAAGATAAATCACCACTTCAGATTCCCCGAGAGTTCATATTAAACCCTCGAGTCTCACCCCTCGTGGGGAAACTGTCTTCCACTTACTATACACTCTGCACTTGGAGTCTCAACCTAATCCATTTATTTGTGCATGCATCAAGACTTGCTCATTGGGTATCAGGCGCCCGTGGTGACTTCATCAATTTCAAGATCTGATCCGCCAGCTCAGTTTATCAGAAGTGCTCATAGGTGTAGGATGTGCGTGTGTGCGTTCATAGGGGTGAGTATATGCGTGTATATGAGCGCTTGCGTTGTACCGTGTTTTGCAAAAAAAAAAGACATATTTCAACATGTTTGTAGCTCAAGACTGTATGTGGGCCGAAAAGCTCCGTGATGTGCCCACGAGCCTCGTTTTGCTTCGATTCAAACTACTGAGTTCAGGGAAGGCCCAGAAGGGAGCTCCTGCGTGACACCCGAACAGTAAGCTACGGCCTTGAAGCTCGCGTGGATGCTCGGCTCCTACTGAGCGAGCCCAGGAAAATTTCATTTTTCTCACAATTTTTTTTTCACCGTTCTCCTTTTATGTTTTTTCCATGTTTAGTTTTTTCTCTCTTTGTTGTTCATACTTCTATTTGTAATATTTTTTGCTTATACATAAAGTTGTTATGAAAATGGTTATAAAGGTTTTAAAAAATCCACAAGGTTTATAAAAATAGAAAAAAGGGAAAACAGAAGAAAAAAGAACAAGTTATGAAAAATAAAGAGATAAAGATATGAAAAGGCAAACGAGAAAGAAGGGACATACCTAGGTCGGCATGAAGCTGACTCCCATGAGCGTCGGCGATGTAACCGGTGGGAGGAAGATGTAACTGCTGGTACGAAAAAATTGCCATAAGGCAATACTCGGTATCCGTCTGAGAGGCGCTTTTTAGAGAACTAGATGCATTTGCTTTCTCTCGATAGATCCATCCATTTTGGTTAGTTTGATTCCCTAACTAATTCATCTTTCACACATTTAATGGTTGTGATAGCTTCAACCATCAAGTTTCTCTCCATCTATGGACCGATGAGTGTAGTGTTCCCTCTAGTAAAATTAGTGGTGGATCTACAAGAGAACCGATGAGGGAACTAATTTTCTTTCAATCAAAGCCTCTGTAAAAAACAAGTTCTTCAGGATTTTGTCCGAGGCTGGGCGGGGGAGGGGGCATTGGCCCCCCTGGGACTTGCACTTAGCTCCAAGAACGATAACAATGTTGTGAGTCTCTTCCGGCATGAAGTACCCACTAGCTGCCTACCCACTAGATGCCTACAGATGTACAGTGCGCAACATGATTGTATGGAGCATTGCCTATGATGGTTACCGGCTTACCGCACTATTGTGTCTTGGGCAACAGAACTTCTCTGACAAGTCCTTGACTTCGTGGCGCTTGTGCTGGTCGTGATGACGTTTGCTTCACGGGCTTGTTCTTCAAGTTCGTCTCTTCATGTACTTCTTCAACGACCATAACCCGCTACGCCCATATTTCTAGGGTCACTGTCCATGTCATCATTGTTTTGTTGGTTGCTCACTACATCTTTGGCCTCCTTGTGGTTTTCGATGGAGATGATTAGATTAATGTGTTTGTATCCACTAGATGATCATTAGAGTAGTGTATTAGGACTACATATATGTTCACTTCATGATTGTGAGTTGGTACAAACTTTTTCTTCTTGTTCCTTTATTCCAACGACACTGTCTGTGATAAAATGTCAGGGGAAAGTATGAGGCACGCAACATAATAAACACTGTGGCATGACATATCCTACAACCTCGGTCAATTGCAGAGAGTGGGTGTATTTGTACAATCTCGATATTAATATATTCACTATTATCGAGAAAATCTAAAACCTAAAGGTATGGACGAGCAAAACCATTGTCCTGTGTAAGGTTGTGTGGACTATGAAGAACAGTTATTCAGGCATGTATAGGCCAAAAAAACAGAACTACTGTTGCAGGTATCAAGAACAAAATTATATAACAACATGTTTCCTACAAATTAACTGGGAAAAAAAAGAATAAACATAAATGAATATTTCATTAATTTGTTGGCTTGAAAATTAAATGAATAATAGATGTGATCTGGATAAAGAACGGGACAGCAGCCTTGGCATAATCTATCCTCCGACCAATAATAAGTGTGGTAGTTATTTTGGATCGAGTGAGTATGCTTATTGCTTATGCAACCATGCATATGCATAGTCATATATGACAATTATGTTCAGCATTTACACCCAACCAATTAATTTACTTAGAAAAGAAGCGTTAGAGCTTCGCAATCATAATTTCGGCTCAATACCCGGCCGTTTCTTCTATTCCCCGTCAGCCCAGGATTTTCTGCTTGCGTCGATGCAAGTTCTATCGCCTGTCTGGGTGCTAGTCATTTTTTTTCTTCTTTTTGGGAGTCAAATTGTGCCGTTAAGCGCCTGTACTAGTATTACCGTTGGAGGGCAGGACCCTAACGCAACGCTACACAATTATTCCCGTTTTCATTTCCTTAAGCGCCTGTGAAGCGTCTTCGCGCTGTACATGCCCTAAGAGCATCCACAATGTGGCTCCAATACGCCGACGCAATACGCCGACTCTAGGATCACAATTCCGGCTGACCCGGCAGTCGAGCGCTCAATCCTGGGCGCCGGACGCAAGTTTTGTCGCTGGATGCTATCCTTTCCTTACTAGTAGAAACAAGGCTTTTGGTCCAGAGCCCCATTGGGCTCTAGTCACCGGATGGCTTTTAAACTAGGACTAGAGGAGGACTAGTCCCGGTTCAACGGCTACGAGGCCGCACAGACTAGTCCCGGTTCGAACGGGACCTAGTCCGGTTCGTAATACTAGAGGGGTCTCGCCCGGTAGGGCCACGCGCGAGAACCTCTAGTCCCTTGTGGTATCACGAACCAGGACTAGAGGTCCTCTATTTTCCTATATAGTATCGCCCCTGCTCACCCCCTCTCCTCTGTTTTTTTTCATCCTATAAGGTGACAGGTGTGTGTTAGTTTGTTGTTCCTTCCTATGCACAAGAGGTGTTCGATGAAATGCCGAACTAGCAAGCTTCCTTCTCCCCTGTTCTCACCACCGAGATCGAGTTTATCCCCAATTTTCTCCATGATTTGTCAAGATTTGGCGTCTCTTCTATTGAAGTGTTCCAAGAGGTTAGCAACTAAACCCTTTAATCTTTCATTTATAATTAAGCTCATTACATGCTATGTGTTGTAAGTATGAGGCATGTTCTTGATTGTTGTAATGGCCGATGATTTTTTAGTTATGATTTGATAAAATACACGTGTAGTTTGTAGTTTAGTTATAGTTGATAGAATGTCGTCGCATCGAGTGCCGAAGTATCGTTGTGTGCATATAATTTTAGACCTGGACTAATTTTTGATATACTTATATAATGTAGATGAGCCATCCATGGATGTACGCTGACCGATGCTCTAATGAGTACATTCAAGGCGTGCGTTCTTTTCTCAATGTGCTGAGGCAAACACGCGGAATGGTTTATGTGCTGTCCATGCCGTGTCTGTCAGAATGAGAAGGATTACTCTTCCTCAAAAAACCCTTCACATCCACCTGATTCAGTCCGGTTTCATGTCCGGCTATAATTGTTGGACCAAGCACGGAGAAAGAGGGGTTATAATTGAAGACAATGAAGAAGAAGAGGATAATGACAACTATCCTATGTTCAGTGAACACGGTGGTACTACAATGGGGGAAGACGAATGCAGAAGAAAGCCATTGTTGATGAGCCCGATGATGATCTTCGTCGGGCCATTCGTGATGCACAGATAAACTGCGGAAGTGAAAACGAGAGGTTGAAGTTGGAGCGCATGTTAGCTGATCACACAAAATTGTTGTACCCAAATTGCGAAGATGGCCAGAAAAAGCTGGGTACCACACTGGAATTGCTACAATGGAAGGCAGAGAAATGATACTTCTGACAAGAGATTTGAAAAGTTGCTGAAAATATTGAAGAAGATGCTTCCAAAGGATAACGAATTGCCCTCTATACGTACGAAGCAAAGAAGGGTGTCTGCCCTCTAGGACTAGAGGTGCAGAAATACATGCATGCATTAATGACTGCATCCTCTACCGCGGTGAGCAATACGAGAATTGAATGCATGCCCGGTATGTGGTGCATTGCGGTATAAGATCAGGCGAGATGACCCTGTTGATGTGAGGGCGAGCCGCGCCCGAGGAAGAGGTTCCTGCCAAGGTGTGTCGTATGCTCCTATAATACCACGGTTGAAACGTTTGTTCAAAACGAAGAGCATGCCAAGTTGTTGCGATGGCACAAAGAAAACCGTAAGAAAGACGTGATGCTGAGACACCCCGCTGATGGGTGATACGTCCAAAACGTATCTATAATTTTGATTGTTTCATGTCATTTTTATGCTTTTTAGCACTTGTTTTATATTAAGTTTATTATTTATTTGGACTAACCTACTAATAGTTGCAAAAGTGCACAATGTTCTTGTTTTACTCTTTGATGTGTAGAAATTATCAAGAATACAAGAGGAAACCTTGTTGGAGTCGAATTGGGACTTTCCTGAAATCTGTCTGAGAACTTTTTACGAAGTTTGCCAGTTTGACCCTCGAAGATGACGTCAAATGGAGACCTGGCTGTTACGAAAGTTGTCACAATTTTCCATACGAAGATTTTAAGCCAAGATCAGCCCAATCGGAGTTCGGACGCGGCCTGGAGGCCCATTTTGGTGGAACCCTAAAAGGGGGTGACGGAAATCCGAGAAGATATATAAAGGGAGGAAACCTAATTCGTGGAGGACTCCTCCACCCACGAATTTCCAGCCACCAAAGCCACGTTTTTGCCTCCCCCATGGATCCCATCTCCATGGGGGAGGGCTCCCTTGAAGCCATGAAGGAAGGGGCTAAGGGGCGGTGCTCCCCCATGGAACCGGCGGCGCAGGAGGAGCCCCCTGCGCCACCGCCGGTGCCGGCGCCGCCCTGCGCCTCTCGCTGCCCTCTCCGCCGTCTTCACCGCCATCTCCATCACCATCTCCTCCTTGTTTCAGTGGTTCATCCTCTCACAAACCTCTGTACCCCTATGTAAACATGGTGTTTGATGCTATAATATTAATCCTATGATCTATGACATGTTTATGTAGTATATTTGTCTTTTGATTGCTTTGTTGAATGTCTATGGCTCATTAGAGTTGTATGTTGATATGGTACTGTCCTTTGGTGTCCATTATACTTGTGCGCGCATGGATCAACACCATAGGGTTAGTAGTATGTGCAAAAAAGGGGGGTAGTCCTGCCGGAGTGACAGAAACCTGAGGCTCAAACCGTTAGTTGCATGTATGGGAGTAAGAGACCATAAACTTAAGGCTATGGTTGGGGAAACCTTAATGCATTGTTAGTATTTACGGATGTTTGCTAACAATCCAATCATATAGTACTTGTAATCCCAAGTAGTGGAGTACATGTATATTAGCCTCCCCATTGAAAAACTGCATCAAAGACAATGAACTAAATGTCTTCACTAATTAATCTTGGACAAAGCCACCACAATTACCACCACTTTTCCACTCATGGTACTGTTAGTATATGGTTACTTAGTGTACTTTATTGCTGCAGCACTAACATTTACTTTCATGTATTTATTATCTTGCAAAGCTATCTCTCATACCCGTATTGCTACCGTAGTTTTATTTCCTAATAATGCAAACGTTAGTGCGCGTAGAGTTGTATCAGTGGTTGATAGAACTTGAGAGAAACTTATCCTACCTTTAGCTCCTCGTTGGGTTCGACACTCTTACTTATCGAAAAGGCTACACGATCCCCTATACTTGTGGGACATCAATGGTCGCAGTGGAGAAAAATCGACAGAGAGTTCCCGACATTTTCAGATGACGCAAGGAATTAAAGATTCGGTCTATGTACAGATGGTTTAATCCTTTCGGGAGCAGACCTCCAGTCATAACACCTGGCTTATGACTCTATGTATCTATAACCTTCCTCCTTGGTTGTGCATGAACGGAAGTTCATTATGATGCCAGTGCTCATCCAAGGCCCGAAGTAACCCGGCAACGACATTGATGTGTACCTGAGGCCATTGGTTGAAGAACTTTCATAGTTGGGCGTGAAGAAGGTGTACGTGTGTGGGATGAGCACGAACAAAAGGAATTTGACCTACGACGTTGTTGTTTGTAACCATCATGATTGGCCTGCTCTTAGTAACATTTCAGGACAGTCAAACAAGGGATACAATGCATGCACGCACTGTTTAGGTGAGACTGAAAGTGTAATTTAGGTAACAGGAATGTGCACCCGGGGCATCGTCGATTTCTTCCAAACAAGCATCCCCGTAAGAAAGAAAGGCAAGCATTTCAAAGGTGAGGCAGATCACCGGACGAAGCCTACCCGCCCTAGTGGGGATGTTATATATGTATGGTCAAGGATTTAAAAGTAATCTTTGGAAAGGGCTTGGCGGAGAATCTGTTCCAAATGACGCTGACGGACACGTACCCATGTGGAAGAAGAAATCTATATTTTGGGAGCTACCCTATTGGAAAAATCTTAGAGGTTCGCTCTGCAATCGACGTGTAGTTTCTTGGGGTGGTGGCTAACCTGGGAGAGATTGCAGCCGGGAGCTTCTTAGGGTTTCTCACTAGATGTCCCATATATATATATACCAGCCAGGCTGAGAGAAGATGGGCCACATGGGCCAGTACCAAAACAGGCCCATTAACAGTTCAACACTCCCCCTCAAGATGGGTGATAGATATATCATCCCCATCTTGTCACATGCCAAATTGCATTTCTTTGCTGCCAGCCCTTTTGTTAAACAGTCTGCAATTTGTTGTCCTGTGTTCACATACTCAATCTTAATAATTCCAGCATCTAGCTTCTCCTTGATAAAGAATCTGTCAATCTCCACATGTTTAGTTTTGTCATGTTGGACTGGATTATTTGCTATGCATATGGCTGACTTGTTATCACACCAGACATTCAGATGTCCATCCTTTAGCACCTTTAACTCACTTAAGAGATTTCTTACCCATAGCATATCACTCAATCCTTGAGACATGGCCCGGTATTCTGCTTCAGCAGTTGACTTTGATACAACGGTTGTTTTTTACTTCTCCATGACACTAAGTTACCTCCAACAAACACGCAGTATCCAGAAGTTGACCTCCTGTCATCAAGACATTTGCCCAATCAGCATCACTATAGCCATCAATCACTAGGTGTCCATTACTTCTGAACCACAGACCCTTTCCCGGAGTCCCCTTTAGGTATCTCAGAATCCGATATACTGCATCCAAGTGACCAGTCCTAGGCTCATGCATATCTACTTACAATGCTCACAGCAAAAGCAATATTGGCCTTGTATGACATAGGTATATCAGCTTTCCTACGAGTTTCTGATAATTTTCTTTTTCTACTAATTCCCCAGACTCGGATGTTATCTGATAATTTACATCTATGGGAGTTGTGGCTGCTCTGCACTGCATCATTCCTGTTTCATTTAGGAGATCGAGGACATACTTGCGTTGCATCAGTGCTATGCCTCTTGCAGATCGAGCAATTTCTATACCGAGAAAGTACTTGAGCTGGCCAAGATCCTTCACCTCAAATGTGTTGCTTAGACACCCTTTTAATCTAGCTATCTCAGCTTCATCATCACCAGTAATTATAATATCATCCACATAAACTGCCAGAATAGTAATTTTCTGATTTGAGTGCTTGTAAAACACCGTGTGATCACCATTACACTGTCCATATCCCATACCACACGCAGCCCTTCTAAACCGATCAAACCACGCTCTAGGAGAATTGTTTCAGACCATAAAGAGCCTTTTTTAGTTTGCACACTTTACCCCATTTCCAGCTGCAGCCATTCCCGGGGCACCTCCATATACACCTCTTCCTGAAGATCACCATGCAGGAAAGCATTTTTTACATCAAGCTGATGCAATGGCCATCCAAAATTTGCTGCGCATGATATCAAGATCCTCACAGTATTCATTTTCGCCACAGGAGCAAAGGTTTCATCGTAGTCAATGCCATAAACTTGACTATATCCCCTTGCAACTAGTCTTGCCTTATACTTTCTATTTTCCCTTCAGGATTTTGTTTGACTGTAAATACCCACTGCACCCAACTGCTCTCTTTCCCTCTGGTAAGTCAGTTAACTCCCAAGTTTGATTCTTCCTCAATGCTTCTAGCTCTTCTCTCATAGCTGCACACCACCTAGGGTCTTGTTGTGCAACTCTCCAATCAGTAGGAGTTGACACTAATTGGAGGGACGCAACAAATGATCGATAAGAGGGAGACAAACCTTCATACGAAACGTAGTTGCTAATGTCATGGGCATTAAAACCATACCTATCCACAGGTTTGCCTGTAGCTGCTCTAGTCCCCTTTCTAAGTGCAATTGGTAAGTCGATCAGCCCCTCAGTGACATTGAGTTTGCCTCGATCAGCCCCTCAGTGACATTTGAGTTTGCATCTGGTGTTGCAGTAGAAGATTGTTCTTCCTCTTGCATGTGTGGCTCAACATTCTCCCCCTGTTCAACATTCTCCCCCTGTTCAGCATTCTCCCCTGGTTCAACAGCCGCACGACGCCTCCTTGAGTACACATGAAGTGGTTGTGTAGTGTACGAGCACCACCATTTCAGGATTTGGAATGGGGATGGGCACCGAACCAATTATCAACGGAGATGTAGCAGGAGGTATGGCTGTACTCGCCGTACTCTCCCCCTCTTGACCATCAGTTGAAGGGGACAGATGATCAAGTCCTTCAAATAACATGCTCAAATCTGTTTGCTCTCCATAGAAAGGCTCAGACTCACGAAAGGTAACATCCATAACTCACAAACGTTCTGCGTTTCAGTCGGATTCCAGCATTTGTATCCTTGTTGTCCTGAAGGATAGCCAATGAAGATGCATTTGACAGCCTTGGGATCAAGCTTGCTCACGGAGGGTCTATGATCTCGGACAAGCAGGTGCACCCAAATACTTTGGGAACAACATTGAACTTATTTTCGCCGAATATAAGCTCACATGGAGATTTCATGCCAATAATCCGTGAGGGCATGCGATTAATAAGATAGGTAGCAGTTAGAACAGCCTCACCCCAAAGAAATTTAGGTACATTCATTGTGTACATGAGAGACCGAGTTACCTCCAATATGTGACGATTCTTTCTTTCAGCTACTCCATTCCGGGGAGGAGTATCTGGGCAGGAAGTCTGGTGCATGATTCCTTTCTCTGATAAGAACTCTGCAAATCTCTTGTTAACATATTCTGTCCCATTATCAGATCTGATCATTTGCACCTGCACCTTAAACTGAGTGTTCACATATGATGCACAGAAGTCTTGGAAGCATTGAAACACCTCATCTTTGTGGCGTAAGAGGTACACCCAAGTCATGCGAGTATAGCAATCGATGAAAGTTACAAAATATTTCATTCCACTGATAGAAATACTAGACATGTCCAGACATCAGAGTGCACAAGAGTGAAAGGAGCTAACTCCTGAGCCCCTTACTAATATAAGATGTTCTGGTATGCTTAGCATACTCACATGCATCACATTTTAGTTTACTCATGTCTACCCACTCATTACATCAGGAAACACTTTGATCATCTTATCAAAAGAAATGTGCCCCATACGCAATGATGGATCATGGCCTTGGTCTCCTTGTCACCTTGAACCGCTGCAAGCACCACCGAGTATCCCAGCATCTCAGACTTCTCTCGGTACAGGTGCCATAGCCTCTACGCCTGATTCCTGCCCCAAGCTTCCTTCTCCAGTCCTCTCCTGGATCAAACACATATGCATATCAATAGTAATCCGGCAATCAATCTGATCAATCAAACTCCACATTGAGATCAAGTTCACTCGAAATGCAGGCACTATAGGACAGAGGATAACTTCATGCTAGATGAACAATTGACAATTCCAACACCTTTTACAGGTTGGGCAGTACCATCTGCTGTCTGAATAGTTTCGTGATATGTTGAAGGATACTGATTGAACAATTCAAACTCACTAATGTTACCAGTAACATGCCTTGAGGCTCCACTATCTAGTATCCAATCTGAATCTAGCTTATGTGCAGTAAGGGAGGCATTTTCAGTATTACCTTTGTCGGTGTAGACAAAGTGGGCAAACTGTCCGAAGCTTGTTTCTCCTTGCTGTCCACCCTTCTTCACTTCTCGTTCAGTAGCACTTCCGTGGTTTTGAGTTTCTGTTGATTGATCTCCCTCCATGACTGTCATGTTAGCTCTGGCCCTCCTTGTGGACCACCTGAGTTGTGATAGTAATTCCCTCCATATCTGCCTCTAGGTGCACCTCTGTAGTATCCCCTGTTGTACCTGTTGCCTCTGAAACCTCCTCTGTCTCGACGGGGTGGATCAGTACATTGGTGGATTAGGTGACCACTCACTCCACAGTTGTAGCAGTCTCTAGTCTCCTGCCTCTCAAACACATGATATGCAGGCCTTTGTGTGGATCCTCCCTTTTCGTTGCATTTCAGTCTTGTCTCCTCTTGTGTAATGGCAGCTATGGCTGCTTCAAGTGACGGTAGCTGGGTTTGGTGCATCAGACTTGCCCTTCTGTTCTCAAAGTTTTTATCCAGACCCTTTAAAAACTTCAACACCCGTCTGCCTTCAATCCAATTCTTTGCTGCCACAACACATTCAGAGTGGGCTAGCACCAAAGGATCAAGATGATCCAGATCTGCCCACAAATGCTTCAGTTCTCCAACATAGGTCATCACTGATTTCTCACCTTGAATCAAATCATGCACTTTGTCCTCAAGTTGAGAGACCAACATCACATTTCCCTTACCAGAGTACATCTGGGATAAAGCTTCCCATACCTCCTTTGAAGCAGAAAGTGCTTCAACAGATGCAGCAACCGATGGAGTTAAAGAGCTAAGCAACCACGCAAGAATACCTGAATCAGTAGTGCTCCATTTCTTCCACTCAACACCTTTTTTGTCCACTGGTTCATCGACTTCTCCCAACACATATCCTTCCACAGCCTTCATCTTCAGCAGCAACAGTCCCCTTCTTGACCAGCTCAAATAGTTACTGACCCTCTCCAGTTTTACCTCATTGGAGTCAATTCCAGCTTCGGTACTCTCTCTGCTCGAGCTCCATCTACTGCCAGGACAGCAGCAGCACCTTCCGCCTTGTTGGCGACGAGAACCTCCTTCAGCATGCTCAGTACCTTGGTCAGGTCATCCCCCATGATTGAGGCGTGCTACAACACTCCCCTGATGTAGAACCACCAGATCTGATGCGGCATGCAACAGATCCAATCACTCCATCTCCATCTTCAACCTCAGCTCTGATACCATGTAGTTTCTTGGGGTGGTGGCTAACCTGGGAGAGATGTGCAGCCGGGAGCTTCTTATTTTCTCACTAGATGTCCCATATATATATATACCAGCCAGGCTGAGAGAAGATGGGCCACATGGGCCAGTACCAAAACAGGCCCATTAACATTCAACAGTGATGCACGTGACGAAAAATCTTTGCGTGAACCTGCTAAACTTCTTGGGCGTGTATGGAAGACGAAAGATACACCGGAATCACGGCAGGACCAGCAACGTATGCACGAACGAGACAACCTGAATCCAGAGAAGTATCAAGGTCCTGCCAGCTACGCTCTTACCAAATAAGAGAATGAGATCTTTTTTTTAAGTCCGGAGCAGTATCAAGGTCCCGTCTGGCTTCTCGTCGAATATAAAGGGAATAATAAACATGACAGAGAAAAAGTTCCAAAACCTAAAGTCTCATGACTGCCACGTGATTATGACACAATTACTTCCGGTTGCATTGAGGGGGATTCTACCGAAATGTTCGAGTACCCATTGTGAAGCTATGTGCATTCCTCAATGCAATTTCTCAGAAGGTGATCAATCCAGAAACTATACCAAGTTTACAGAAGGATGTGGTCCATGTCTTGTCAGCTTCGAGTTGGTGTTCCCACCATCCTTCTTAAATATTTAACGCACCTCATAGTTCACCTAGTCGAAGAGATTTCCGTTCTCGGTTCCTGTATTTCTACACAACATGTTCCCCTTTGAGAGATTCATGGGATCTTAAAGAAATACGTTCATAAACCGTGCTAGGCCAGAAGAAAGCATATCGAAGGGCTATGGAACAAGAGGAGGTCATTGAGTTTTGTGTTGACTTTATTCTGACCTTAAGCGATCGTGTTCCTCAATCGCGCCATGAGGGGAGACTGCGTGGAAAAGGCACGCTAGGAAAGAAAGCAATAATATGTATGGACGGGCATTCTTTCACTCAAGCCACACACAGACATTCTACAAAATTCCAGCTTGGTGGCTCCATATATCGAGGAACACAAGAATATTTTACGCTCGAAATACCCAGAGCAACCTGAAGATTGGATTGATGGAGAACACGTGAAGACTTTCGGCGGTTGGTTGCAAACACGTCTCATTAATGACACCACTGTTGGAGAACAGCTATACTTGTTGACCAAGTCACCATCTTCGACTATATTGACTTTCAAGGGTACGAGATAAAATGAGAATACATTTTACAAGGCCGAACCAAGATAAAAAGAGCACCAACCAAAACAGTTGGTCCGCTTTGATGCAACAATCAACAATGGGCAAAAGGACACATATTGTGGTTACATAGAGCAGATATGGGAACTTGACTATGGACCTTCTTTTAAGGTCCCTTTGTTCTGGTGCAAATGGTTCAACCTGACATGCGGGGTACATGTAGACCCGCAATACGGATGACTACAGTGGATCTCAAGAATCTTGGGTACGACACCGAACCATTCGTCCTAGCCAGTCAAGGGCTCAGGTTTTCTATGTGAAGAACATGTCTACCAAACCAAAAAAAGAAAAGATAAGCAAGCGAATACATCATACGATGAGCCAAAGCGCCACAGTTCTTTCAGGGAAAAGAAACATCGTGGGATTGGAGGACAAGACAGACATGTCAGAAGATACAATAAGTTTCATGAAATTCCGCCCTTCACAGTGAAAACTGACCCAAGCATCGTGTTAAATGATGAAGATTGTCCATGTTACGGCGCAATCAGAAGAAAGGACACACACGAAGAAGAAGAAGTTTATACCACGACACTAGAGAACGATGTTGGTGGTCATGTGCAATAATGTATGAAACCTTTTATTTAACTATGTTCTAAAAACTGTGAAGAAAACTCTAAAACTGATTTTTGGTTCTAGCAAATACTCCAACGGCTTACAAGCGCTCGAGAAAGTTGAAACAAAACACACGGTTTCCCTGCATACAGCCTGACGGTGGCTCCTGAGTGCCCGCATATCAAATGCATCGTCGGATGTATGCAGGGAATCCGAATGCTTTGTGTACCAAATGAACTACAATGAGTACACACTGAGTGCCGAATATGTCTAAGAGGTGGGCTATATATAGGGTCATGTGGCTCACGAAGTGGTCATGATAGTGCTGATCCAACGGCTCACAAGCGCTGCGAAAGAAACACACCACTGATCCAACGGCTCACAAGCGCTCAAGGAAACACACGATCGTGTCGTGGCGTTAATCACGGCAGATGTTACACGAGGTAACTTGAGATTGGGCAAGGCGACTCTGGTGTTCAGGAGATTTGTCTAGCTCTACGAGGGAGAAGATGTTTTTTACCCAGGTTCAGTCCCCTCGGTGGAGGATCCCTACATCCTGCTATAAATCACTATATGATAATATGTTACATGGTGCGCCAATGGCGATGATTGCCGGGTTATAATGACTCCGGCGTGGGAGCTCTCTCTTGAGCTCTCTCTATTTTGTCTATCTTATTTTTTACTACTGATATGTGACCTAGGAGCCTGCTTATATAGATGTTGGGTCTCCTGGTCGTACAAGGTAAAAACTGGTTATACGGAGTCCTAATCTTAGTCCTTCGTGATCCAAGTCTTGAGTCCAACTTGTACAAGGATTCCGGGTTATCCAGAATCTTCCTTCTATGGCATCTTCCAAAGCTGAGTTATCCTGAAGCTGAGTCATCCTCTGTCCGACTGATCCTCGGCCGACTGATCTTCTGGCTGAGTCATCCTCTGGCCTACTGATCTTGCCTGGGTCATCCTCTGGCCGACTGATCCTCTGGCGACTGATCTTCTGGCTGAGTCATCCTCTGGCCTACTGATCCTCTGGCCGACTGATCCTCTGGCCGACTGATCTTCTGGCCGACTGATCTTCTGGCGAGTGATCTTCTGGCTGAGTCATCCTATTTACTTGTCTTGGGTATACCGGGTTATTATCCCCCCAACAGTAGTCCCCAAGTTTGACTTGAATAAGCTCATCGACCGCTTCACTTGATAATCTTGATCTTGATATGATTACTTGAGGGCAGCTACTGATGGGTTATTCGAGTTAAACTCCTGAAAACATAATAACCATTAAATAACATGTGGTCCGGGTTATGTTATCAGACCAGCTCCTTTTGGCGGTTCATTCATAACCCGGCTTTTCATTTATCTCCAACTCTATAAATGCCTCAAGATCTCTCCACGCTGTTCTGGCACTTCTCATTTTTCCAATATTGAACACACAGAAACATCAATCCGATAGTTATCCTTTAGCCGGTGATGCATGTAAAATGCATACATGAACTTTGC